>NW_020769524.1:136234-192431 GCF_900518735.1 Pseudonaja textilis | reverse complement strand
AGCCAATCAAGAGACAAAAAGAGCCAAAAAACAGACAGGAGATATTAGAAACACCAATCAAGCAGAACACAGCACACTCCAAGACCAATAAACACAGACCAAGACTCCCAACCAATCAGGGTGAAGAAAAAACCATTCTGGCACAGCAATAGGCTGCCCCAAATTTAAATCTGAAACCACTGTAAAAGCCTGACTCACAGATGAACACTATACAGAAGCCTGATGATGGCAGATGAGATTCTGCTGAAACGTTGCTACAACTTTAAAAGAACAACTACAATGACGTGGGAAAATACCCAAACAAAGCTGAATGCCATACATGTAAGTACCCGCGAAAAAATTTTTTTGAACGCCATCACTCTGGTAAACAAATAATTCCCACAACACTGTCGAACTATTTACTAAGTTTGCATTACTATTAATATTAATCATCTCATCACTCCTTATCACCCATCCCCTCCCACTTATGACTATATGACTGTTTGTATCCAAATGATTTTATTGACTATTTCTTAATAATATTTGATTGCTTATTGTAACCTATGGCTATTATTAAGTGTTGTACCTTATGATTCTTGACTCTTGACTAATGTATCTTTTCTTTTATGTACACTGAGAACATATGCACCAAGACAAATTCCTTGTGTGTCCTGTGACACATGGCCAATAATAATAATAATAATAATAATAATAGTAATAATAATAATAATAATAATAATAATAATAATTATCATCATCATCATCATCATCATCATCATCATTATCATTTATTTTTTCCATGGTCCATGAGTTCTAACTTATCTTCTTTCAAAACAAAGAGGTATTTAATCTCTCCCTTCATGAGATTATGCTCTAATTAAAACACAGTTCTGTATAGGACCCAGTGGCCACTGAAGAACAACTAAAAGAAGAAGATGTTTGAGCAGAATGCTCCCTAAATATATCAGAGCACCCTACATAGAAATTTCCACAGCATAACCATGTTCAAATGAATGAAGTTAAAACAATTTTTTTTACCAGGAAAAATGTGAACTATTATGCCTGGGAAAAAAATCACTGTTGTAATTCATGAACAAAATGTCAATTTTGTTACCTCTCTTTATTATGATCACTGCATGATCACTGCAATTTCTTATATATTTCTGCCAGCAATGCGTGAGGTTCTTAAAACTGTCACTAAATAAATTACTTGCTTTGTCTCTTGTTCAGCCAGAGCTGACATTTTCTTCTATGACTTTTTTTTGAGGTAAACAAATTTTCTTTCCCTATACTGTGTTTTATTGTTTTCAAGCCACCTGGAATTGTGGTGTGTGAGTAAGCAACTATATACATTTTCTAAATAAATAAATAAATAAATCCCAGGGGGGGGAAGTCTGTCTGATTTAATTGTTCTTTCAAGATTGTGATTGTTGAAATGTAAGTGTCAGAGAAAAGTTGCTATATATACTCATAGCATATCAAGTATTTAGTTAGAATTTCCTAAACTAGAGTTGGTGAAATTTCAAAATAAAATTTGGGCATGTTATGGCTTAACACTGGTGAGATACTTTACATGTGCATTCAAGAACAATTCATTCTTCCGGTTTGAGCTTCTTCAGCGACAGACCGAAACCTCGTTTTTGCGAGGCTTCGACCCATGCTCACCGCTGGAGCCCCCTGAGCCAGCTGGTTTCGGGGCTAATCCACCCTGTAGAGGTGGTGAAGAGGGGGGAGACTGCCTGCAGGGTTGAGGAGAGCCACATCTCTCCTCCCCAGCTGGCCATTTCTCCCTTTCCCGAAGGCGGTTGCAGCAGTGGTCAGAAATGGCCACCACAAAGAAGAACTCGACCGGAAAAGAAGGTGCAGGAGGAAGATAAGAAGAGAAAGTTTTGGTTGACCGGGTCAAACAGCAAAAGCAACAAATAAGGTACCCTGGAATTGAAACTATTAAAAAACAACAATGATATATTCATCATGGCGGCGCCCAACTAGGAAGGTGAAGCTCTCACTCCTGGAGCACTATCTCCCTATAAAGCCACCACCTGAACCAGAAATCACTTTTAAAGCTGCTGCTTGCACCAGTAACCGTGAGTAAACCTGATCCCAAAAAAACAAGCCCAAAAACACTGGATTCTGAAGCCGTGGAGCCCAAATAATGCTAGCATAGATCCTGCTAATTGATCCGGAGTCCTCCTCTCCCTCCCCAGAGAAGTGAAGCTCTTCCATCGAGCCCTAGTAACCACACTGGTAGAGCTCTGGAACTGATCACTTGGAGCCCGAGGAGTGCAAACAACGTACCTTCATTTAAATCCCTCACACAGCTGATAGAAGTATCTTCCACGCCAGACAACGCGTTTCCATTAATATCCCCCACACAGTTTCCCCGGAGCCACATCGGACAGCTGGCAGGGAGAAACAAGGAGGGAGGAGAAAGCCCCAAGGCTCTTAGGAGCCAAAAGTTACCCTGGACGGCAGAGGAAGGCTTCGGTTGTTGAGACGAGAGGACAGTCTCCTTGACTGACCCGAAGAAAACCACTCCATCCGAACTAAAAAGAGAATTGCCTGCATAGCTAAATCAAAACCAGTAAGTCAGCTGAGACAGAAGTGAAAAAGTAAGGAAAGATCTTGTAACAGCGTGCTTAGTCTTGGTTAGAATCACTCAAATTTCTGCAGTGGAATTTTCCTCGGAAAGTGGGACTCAAAGGAGGAAAATAACTGTGATTAACGATCTGGAGTGACTGTCAGATTTAGTTAAAAAAAGGTATTGCAACTAGAAGTAACTTTAAAAGTAAAGGACAGATTGGATTAGTTAACCCAAATTTCTGGACTGTATTTTTAGTACTATTCAACTTGAAGAACTTTAGAAAACTATTGCAAAACAATCTTATTCAGAGACATACTGATTGTAGTTAAAGTGTTTTAATTCAGCGAGTTTTGCTCTCTTTCAAAAACCCAGCGTGCTTTGAACATCCTGTTACAGCCTTTTGTTTACAGAGCAATAACAGCAGCATTCAGAGCAATAAATTCCTCTTACCCAGTCTATCACAGCTGCTAGAAAAACAAACAACCCTTTCCTTAAAGACTCTCAATACTACCTCATTACTTTAATCCAACACCCATTAATTCATTACCTCAAAACTTACAACTTTTCTACCTCATCACCTACATCAATGATTAGATAATCAATTTCTATAAAATATTTTATTAATGGTTTAATTGATTTATTGTATTAATTGATTGTTGTGATTGGAGTGTTTAGTGCAAAGAGTGTGATTATTGACTAGTTTAAAAGATCAAGATTCATGTAATTTAATTGATTAGTAAAATCAGTGATTTAGTGAATTTAATTGAACAGTGTGACTAATGATTAGTGTAATTAATTGATTAGTAGTTAGTGTAATTAATTGATTAGGTTGATTGTTGCTTAGGAAATTATCTGACTAGAGAGATTACTGCAATTGATTGATTGGTGTGATATTGGCTATATTGATTACCCAAAATTGTTCCATTAATTAATTCAATCAACGTACTATCTTAACAAACCTACCATGCCAAGAAAAAAATCCAATGCCAAACCACAACCTAAAGAGAATTTAATCCCCAACAATGAACCACAAGACTCCTGCACATGCCTTAAATGCTACAAAACTCTAAAGGATAATGAAAACTCCATCAAATGTTCTCTGTGTAACAAATATGCTCATCATGACTGCTTGGGATTACCCAAGCAATTGATTCAATACCTAGAATCATCCAATGAGTTTCCATTTCTCTGCAATTCATGCAGACCCAAACTGGATCTGTTGGAAAGAGTCGATACCATTGAAACACGATTAACATCCCTTGACACCAAAGTAGCATCCCTGGATACCTTAAAAGAAAGATTATCCAACCTCGAAAAAAAAGACACAACGCAAAAACCTGAACATCCAATAGCTACAAACCACATCTCTACTCAACAACCACAACCCAATCCACAACCCAATCCACAAAAAAACATAACCCAGACAAATATTGATATCCCAATCCTCATCAGAGAGGCTGTTGAGCGTGAACGGAAACGTCCAAACGCCATCTTATTTGGTCTAGAGGGCATCAATGATAATGATGACATCACAACTGTCCGAAACATCATCAGTGATTATCAAGCATCAACCATCTCCCCTGATGAAATACTTGACATTTCCCGCATTGGCCAAGAGCTCAAAAACAGTGACAGCTCTGTGACCCCACGCTTCTGCAGGGTCATTTTCAAAAATGAATCAAGCAAACGCAAATTCATTTACACTATAAATTCACTCACCAAAACCAACACCAACCATAAGAACCTCCGTTGTCGCCCTGACCTAACCATACAGCAACGTGCCCGCTCCCGTGTACTCCGCACTGAACTCAAAAAAACGTCTCGACAATGGAGAGAAGGACCTGTACATTGACTACGATGCTGACTGTATCAAAAGTAAGTCACACATCCCGCAACTCAGCTTTAACCTTCAACCACAACCCTACCTCAACTAATCCACCATCACCCAAGACTAGGCACGCACGCCCCTAACTACCTCAATTCCAACTACTGCTGGCCTTAAATGCAAGCTACTCAATGCAAGAAGCCTTGTAAATAAAATACCTGAATTTTTCCTCCTACTAAATATGGCTAAATTCAACATTATATTTGTCTGTGAAACATGGCTCAATGCATCTCTCCCCGACTCCATTACCACAGTAAGAGACTATCATGTTTACCGATCAGATCGTGAAATTCGTAGAGGAGGTGGTGTTGCTATCTTCTACAAAAAGTCCTTACATCTAAAAAATATCCAAGTTACCCAGGAGCTTGCTCTTCCTGAGACCATTATCTGTGAACTATCCTTAAATATCACAATTCGATTCTTACTATGTTACAGAGCACCTGATTATGACATCGAACATGTAAACAAGCTAAACATACTACTAACATGGGCAGCATCCTGCCCATACCCTTTTATCTTTCTTGGTGATTTCAATCTGCCTCATATTGACTGGACCCTAAATGAATGTACAACTGAAACCATACATGCAACCTTTTACAATGCTGTTACAAATCTGGGACTGGAAAAACTAGTATCCAACAACACTAGACTAAACAACTGCCTCGATCTCATCTTCTGCAATAGTTTGAATTTAATTTATGGAATACAAACTAAAGAACCCTTTTCCAGCAGTGACCACAATATGATTGACTTTTGTCTCAACATACGTCCACACAAAAACCACCACAATGATGTGATCCCCAATTATAATTTCAAAAAAGGCAACTATGATCTTATAAACAATGATCTCTCATCCCTTGATTGGCAATCTCTATTCACTGGATGCAATACTGTTGAAGACCATTACAACATATTTTTACTTGAAGTCAAAAGAGTCATCAAACTATATGTACCAACAACTACTCCCAAAACAAAACAAAAAAACAGATTGCCCATAACAATAAGGAAACTTCAATCCAAAAAGAGATCACTCTGGCGGAAAGACAAATCTGGTCACGTTGCCAATTTCAAAAGCCGATACAAAAATTTATGCCACCAAATAAAGACCGAATGCACCAATTATCACATTAAACAAGAGGAAAACCTTCTAAGCACCAATTCCACCAATGCTTTTTACAATTTTGTAAACAACAAACTAAAAGATTCAAGGTCCATTCCACCCCTGATAGGACCTAATGGTAAAGACTGCAACAACGACACCATTAAAGCCAACATCTTTAACACATTTTTTGGCTCAGTATTTGTAAACAGCAATGGATCATGCCCAGCATTTCCTAGCCGAACCACAGATAACTACAGTGATCTAATACATATCGATTTTACAGAAGACAATGTTGAAAAAGCACTACGCAATCTAAAACCATCCCTATCTATTGGACCGGATGGAATATGTGCCTATTTCTTAAAAAAGTTATCCACTGCCATAGCCAAACCTCTAAGCATAATCTTTGAAAAATCCTTCAGGACCAGTTCCTTTCCTAACCTATGGTCACAAGCCACAGTCATCCCCATCTTCAAAAAGGGAAACCCTTGCCTAGTTGAAAATTACAGACCAATCTCCTTATGCTGCGTCACCTGTAAAGTCATGGAATCAATTATTAACCAATCCATCATCCTCCACTTAGAGACAAACAACCTACTCTCCAATAAACAATTTGGTTTCAGAAAAAAACTATCCTGTAATCTGCAACTCTTACACTGCAAAAACATATGGACTACACAACTTGATCAGGGCAAAACAATAGATGCAATCTACATAGACTTCTGTAAAGCCTTTGATTCAGTGGTACATGACAAACTACTCCTAAAACTAAAATCTTATGGTATCTCTGGACACCTGCATAACTGGATAGAAGCATTCCTGTCAAACAGACAACAAATGGTCAAAATTGGGAGTGTCCTATCAAATTCTGTACCTGTCAATAGTGGTGTCCCCCAAGGCAGTGTTCTAGGACCAACTCTCTTCATACTCTACATAAATGACCTCTGTGATCATATTAAGAGCAACTGCATTCTCTTCGCTGATGATGTAAAGCTGTTCAATACCACAGACAATACTGCTACCCTTCAAAAAGATCTTGACTATGTATCAGAATGGTCAAACAAATGGCAACTTCAAATCTCAACAAATAAATACATATTGGCAAAAAAAATCCGAAAATAAAATACAAGCTGAATAGTCAAGATCTTGTTGATGATCCAAGTTCTGTAAAGGACCTTGGAATACTCACCTCTAATGATTTAAGTGCTAGTGCCCACTGCAACTACATAGCCAAAAAGGCATTAAGAGTTGTTAACCTAATCTTACATAGCTTTTTCTCTGGTAATATCACTCTACTAACTAGAGCATACACAACATTTGCTAGACCAATACTCGAATACAGCTCATCAGTCTGGAACCCACATTACGTATCTGATATTAGCACAATTGAGAAAGTCCAGAAATATTTCACAAGAAGAGTTCTCCACTCCTCTACTCATTGTAGAATACCTTATGCCACCAGACTTGAAATTCTAGAACTAGAAAACCTTGAATTACGCCGTCTTCGGTCTGATTTAAGCATGGTATATAAAATCATACATTGCAATGTCCTACCTGTCAATGAATACTTCAGCTTCAACCATAACAACACAAGAGCACACAACAGATACAAACTCAAGGTTAACCGCACCAAGCTTGATTGCAGGAAATACAACTTCAGCAACAGAGTGGTCAATGACTGGAATACTCTACCCGACTCTGTAGTTTCTTCCCCAAACCCCAAAAACTTTAACCTTAGACTGTCTACTATTGACCTCACCCCTTTCCTAAGAGGTCTGTAGGGGGCGTGCATAAGCGCACCAACGTGCCTACCGTCCTGTCCTATTGTTTCTTTTATTTTTATTTTATTTTTCTTATTTGTACTCATTTCATGTATTCATAATTATGTATACACTTTTACTTATCTCGTAAACAATTGACAAATAAATAAATAAAAATAAATAAATAAATAACATTGTCCCCCAAGAAGATTTTTAAGCTGTGAAGGAGAGAGAAAAGGGAAAAGATTTGGTTTTCTCCTTTTCCTATACTGACAGCTAAGAGACTTAAGTAAGAAATTGGGAAAAAAATCCACTTTGACATCAATAGGCATTTTATGCTGAAAATAAAAAAGTCAAAGGGATAATAAAGATTTCTGGATAATTAAAAGCTTTTGAAAACAGGAAAGGAGAGAAAAAGAATAAAAGGGCAGGATCTGGAAGGGAGGAGACTGCCTGGAATTGAAAAGAACTTACAGCAAAATCTCAACAAGACTTCCAAAAGATACATTCTAATTGAAATATTGCAACAAAAACCCCAGGAAGAGAAAGTCGAAAAAGAAATAAGAAGAGATAACTCAGGACTATCTGGATTACTTGGTGATTTCTGGATTCTTGGTTATTATTTTGAATGACTAAAATCAATTGGGTGTTTGTTTAAAACTGTTTAAAATGGCTCCATTTTTAGAAGAACTGAAAATGGAACTTAAAAAATACAAAGAAGATGCACAAGAGAGAGGTTCTTTTGGCTTCGTATTTCAGTTTTTAGAAATGGAGATTTGGAATTATGAGAAACAACAAGAAATGCCTGCAGAACAAGAAGATTGCAACAAAGAAGAAGCCATCTTTAATGAACAAGTAATCTTAGATGGGGGGAAAAGGGGAAAGGGGGGAAAGAGAATGGGAAGTTTAAGATTGGGAAAAACAACTCCAAAAAAAGAGTGAAAAATAAGTATAAAATCAGAAAGCAACAGAAGTCGGAAATGCAGAAGAGAGAATTAGAAGTAGAGAGACAAGGGGGTAAAAAAGGGAGGGAGAAGATGAGCAGGAAAAAGAAAGGAAAAGAAGTTATAAAGGTCAGAAGCAAAATATAGAGAAACAGGGCTATTTAGAGATAATGGGTGAAAATTTAATGGAAAAAGGGATTCTGCAAAGGTTCATAAGATAGTATGGTTATATTAGAAACAGAAATAATTTTAGAAAATATGTAACAATGTATGATTAAAATGTCTGATAAAATAGCTATCGTAATTCAGTGGTATGTTTGTCAATAAATAAATGTAATAAAACGTATATTTAATGATTTATAAAACATATGTGAAGAGAAATAAGGGAAAAAATAATTATGGAGATTATATGTGTTTTTAAGGAAGTATGATATTTAATTGAAAAGAAGTGTTAAAGATGTTAAGATTTTAATGATTATTAATGATAGAAATGAACTGGAATGGAATGAGTGTTTATAATTATATATATTTACAATCTTTCTTTTTTTTTTAAAGAATATAGTGTGTATTATAAGAATGTACCAAGCAGAATTCGATTGGAAGTTATGTATTATGTATTATATTGAAGGTCATAAACTTAGGGTATATATTGAAGTTTAAATAAGAGTTGAATGGATGTAATTAAAAGATATAAAAGTGTCATACTCCAATTAGCAACTACAGGAGAAAATTTGTTTAATGAGAAAAGATAATATGAAATTGAAACAGAACAGACAAAAGTATAAATATAATGATTTGAATTGAGATGAGATAATCAAAATAAAATTGAGAAAATTAAAAGAGGGGAAAATTATATAGAAAAGGTAAAATAGTATAAGATATGGAATAGAATACAAAAAGGAGCATGAAATTGAGTTTTGTGTCTGTATGAAGAAGTTCAACCCAGGACTATGCTATTTTCAAAAAAGATGTTTTACTTGTATTTTGTATGTGTGAAAACCCAAATAAAACTTTATTAAAAAAAAAAAGAACAATTCATTGTTAACTATGACTGTGCAAAATTAGCAGTTCTCTGGCTCTACCAGATAATAACCAAGTAAGCAGACAGTAGCTATGAACATTTTGAATAGAACACCTTCTTTTCTCCTTCTTTTGCTTTCCTCCTTCTTTTGCTTTTCCTGCTTTCCTCTGGGACTTATAAAACTTAGAAGTTGGGAAAGTATAAAGAGTTTCCAAATCAGGCTGGATTATAACTTGCTTTGATGGAACATGATTAATTTTTTAAATTACAATTGGACATAAGTAGAGAATACCAATTTTTGGCAAGGAATCTGATCAAATATGACATACATTTTAGGTGGCTGATACCTGAAGGCCTATTGGAGAATTGGCATGAAAAAAAGATACAGGTTAGATTCAATAGATAAGGTGATTGAATTTGATGAACAACACTTTGGCATGGAGGAAGAGACAGAGAAAAGAGAGAAAACAGATGATAAGAGACAAGAAGTATCGGTCAAAAAGGGAAAAAGTTAAAAGGGAATGAAAGGGAGAAAAAAGAAAGAGCAGAATGGGAAGAAGCTAGAGCAAAAGAACAGAAACAAATAAGAACCTCTAGAACTACTAGATTGATTTATAAGTAAAAAGATGGAAGAAGAAATTACTTTAATGTCAATCAATGTTAATGGATTGAACTCAGCAGTGAAAAAGAAAACTTTTTTTCAATAAATTAAAAAGATTGAATTTAGATTTGATTTTGCCTCCAGGAAGTTCATATTAAAAAGGAGCTGTATAAACTATTGGAAAACACTAAAATAGGGAAACTATATGCCTCATTAGTACAGCAGAAAAAAAGAGGGATGGCCCTCTTCATCAAAGAATTCATAGAATCAAAACAAATTTATAACAATGAAGAGAGGAGAATTTTGATAGTGGAAGTAATGATTAATTATAAACTGATACTATTAACAGTAATATATGAACCAAATACTAACCAAGAAGTTTTTATGAACAATTACATTAAAAAATTACAGAAACAGAATATGATAACATTTGTATTGTGGGAGACTTTAACGCAATTGTTGATGTAAAACAACAATTTTTTAAAATAACAGAGGAATTGGGAATTAAAGATGCTTGAAAAGAATTAAAAATCAGAGGAAAAACTATCTACTTTCTACTCAAATATGCATAAATATGATCAAGAGTTGACATGGCATGGGTGTCACTAGAACTGCAATAGAATATACAAGAAGTAGATGTGGAGTCAAGTATTTGGACAGACCATAACCCAATAAAAGTTAAATGGAAAGGACAACCAAGACAACCAAGATGGACATTAAAGCAGTCAGCATTGGAAAATAAAGAATTTATGCAGAAAACGGAGAAGGAAATGGAGTTCTTTAAAAAGAATAAAAATAGAGAAACATCCCTCCAAAATGTATGGGATACTGCCAAAGTGTATTACAGGGGGTTAGCAATCTCCTATGTAGGCAGGAAAAATAATAAGAAGAAAAGACTAAAGGAATTAGAAGAAGAATATAAAAAACTTGAATTGGAGTTACATAGAGATCCACAAAAAAAAAAAAATGGCAAAATCAAATGGAACTAGAAAAACATGAATTAAATGTTTTAGAAAACAAGGAATTGGCACAAAAAATTAAAGTAGCCAAACAAAACTTCTTTGAAAATGCAAACAAGTCAGGGAGATGGTTGGCATTCAAACTTAAAAGAAAGAGAAAGAAAAGAAATCAATACAAAAGTTAAAAGATGAGATGGGTACTATTCTACACAAAAATGAAGACAAGAAAAAAATAAAAGAATTTTATGAACAACTATATAGCAAAGAAAACATACTAGAAGATAAAATTAAACAATATATGGAAGAAGCCAACCTACCCAAAATGCTAGAAGAAGTGAAGATAAGGTTAAATGAAAGAATAACAATGATGGAATAACGGAAGCAATTAAGAGGCAAAAAACCAACAAGACACCAGGACCAGATGGCCTGCTGGCAGAATTTTATGAACATCTACAAGATATCTTAGGTGCTTACTCTATAACAAAGCATTATTTGAAGCAAAGTTTCCTAAAACATGGACAAAGGCAATTATAACATTGATATCTAAAAAAGACTCTGACTTATTACAAATAAAAATCTATAGACCAATATCATTGTTAAACATAGATTATAAAATCTATGCCTCAATAATTGCAGACTTTATACAAGACCAGAATGGCTTTCTACCTAAGAGGCAAATCAAAAATAATATGCAAATGATTCTGAACACACTGGAATACTATGAGACACATTCAGGAAAGCAGATGGCACTGATTTTTCTTGATGCTTAAAAAACTTTTGATAATTTGAGTTGGCACTTTATGTTTTTACAATTAAAATATATGGACTTTGGAGAGATAAAACATGATAAAAACCCCATACCATAAACAAACAGCAAAGGTGATTATGACTGGTGATATGACTGAGGATTTCAACATAAGGAAAGGTACAAGGCAAGGTTGTCCTTTATCCCCACTGTTATTTATATTAACCTTAGAGGTATTAGCCAGAAATGTTTAGTTTAGTTTAGTTTATTGTCATTGCACCTTGTACAATGAAATTAAACACCATCTTCAGTGCACATCATGACCATGAAAATAAACACAAACACACATCCATCACACTCCACACATTGAATTGAAAACCCCTGACATGGCACCAACACTATACAGGGTCAGACAAGATAGTGAAATAAAAGGTATGAGAATGAAAAAGGAGGAGTATAAATCACAGGCCTTTGCTGATGACTTAGTGTTTATCTTAGAAGACCCGCAGGAAACAGGACCTAATTAATTGCAAAGATAGAAGAATATGAGACAGTTGTAGATTTGAAAATAAATAAAGAGAAAATGAAAATATTGGTTTAAAACTTTACAGATAAACAGAAGAGAGAATTTACAAGAACAATGAACATGCAAATTGTAAAGAAAGTTAAATATTTAGTTCAATTAACAGCAAGATGTGTATCTCTCAAAGAAGATAACTATAATAAACAAAGCACAAATTAAAATGGATTTGGAAAATTGGAAAAACCTATAACTGTCCCTATTGGGTAGAATAACTACAATTAAGATAAATATTCTGCTGAGATTATTGTACCTACAATAATCTACAATTAAGATGAATATTAATATTAAGATGAATATTAATAAATTAATAACAATTAATAACTACAATTAAGATGAATATTCGGCTGAGATTATTGTACCTGTTTCTGACGATTCCAATAAAACTGGGGGAAAAATATTTTGAAGAACAAAATAAGATAATAATAAAATTTGTATGGCAAGGAAAGAAAGAGAGAATAAAAATAAAATTGCAACAAGATGTTAAAAGTAGAGGAGGTTGACTTCTGGTGATGAGATATGGGCAAACAGAGGTGCTGAAGCTCGCTCTGGGTTTCATGATATCTCCTCTTGCTGTTGGAGTGACCCTTGGGGTGCACGCATCTTGTAGAGAAGTGTGCCAGTGTGGGGAGACTCAAGTCATGGTGTGGAAAAGGCGATTCTCATCGCGACGTAGAGAAACCCTGTGGAGACTGACAACAAGAGACTGTCAGCAATGGCAGCCCTAAAGCTTTGATCATTGCATACAAGAGGAAGCGAGTGAGTGACAGATTGTGGTGAACGAAGAGTGTGAGTGAAAGAATTTGCAATCCTGATTGAGCATTGAATATTGGAGTATCTTAGTCGGACCGAAGCCCAAAAACAGCAGCCAAAGCAGATACGAGCAGCAGCAAAAGCAAAAGGGCTCATGAGACAGAAGAGGGTAAGGACATGAGCGATTGGACCAAAACACCGAACTACACACTCTCACCAACGTACTTACAGCCAATGGATTCCAAAGAAAGAAGATTACCCACCTAATCCAAAAAGAAACCCCAACCAAAATCCAAGACAGAGAACAAGAAAACGGCAAAGCCCTCCTCCCATATATAAAAGGCACTACAGACAAAATCAGCAAGATCCTCCGAAAACACAACATTAAAACAACATTCTGCACAAACAGAAAAATATCCACCATCCTAAGAAACCCCAAAGACAAAATCGAATTAGAAAACCAAGGAGTATACGAAATCCCCTGCACTGCCTGCCCTACCACATACATTGGACAAACTAACAGAAGAATAAGTGCACGCATTGAAGAACATAAGAACTCAATCAAAAAAGAAGAAACGACCTCTTCCCTGGTCCAACACCTCAAAGCCACAGGACATGAAATTGATTTTAAAAATACCAGAACCATCGCCAAAACCGAACACTTCAACAGCAGAATAATCAGAGAAGCCATAGAGATAGAAAAACGCCCACACAGCATGAACAAACGAGATGACACCTCCCGCCTTCCAGCCATTTGGAAACCCGCCCTCATGAACAGACGAGTACCTAACATGAAGAAGGACACCAGACCCACACCCATGAGAGCCACACAAGATGCCACCACCACACTTCCATATAGAAAACAGACTCCCACCCATTCAGAAAATGAGACACGACCATGGACCAGAAGCTGCACTGCAGCTGCATCACTACCCACTTCAAACCCCTCTGAGCCATACATGAAGCAAACCGACACCCACTATGAAGATGCAGCAGGACCACGAACTAGAAGCCAAACAGCAAGATCACAACTCACCAGCTCAAATCCCCCAGCAACTAAGACTAACCTGAGCACAACCAAGCCCCCACCTGAACAGAACACGCCTCCAACCAATCAGAACACGGCTAACCCCCCAACCAATCAGAACACAGCCAAACCCCCTACCAATGAGAACACACCCCCACCCAATCAGAACACAGCCAAGCCCCCACCCAATCAAGTCCCACCCCCACTGGCAGTCAAAAGGAGGAAGCAGCTGCAATCTCACAGTACTCTGAGAAGCACAGAGCCGGAGACAGAAGCCTGAAGATGATGAATGAGACTTCATCGAAACGTTGCCTAGATACTTCGAATCTTACGCGGGAGAAAACCCGAACAACCAAAGATCCACATACAAATACCCGCGAGAACCTCAGAAAACAAATATATATATATATATATATATATATATATAGATAAGAGAGGTTAAACCTGTAACATATCATATTATTTAGCGTAGTGGCCATTTATAGTTGATATTTCTTAATAGTGAATGTTAATTTGGGACAACATATTTAATATAATACAAAAACAAAAACAAATTTTACAAGAAATGACTTCCGTCACTAATACAATGCTTAAAACTGGAAAGAAGACTTCTTCAATACAAACAACTTCAATGCCATGAACCTCAGTGATGGCACAAAAGACAATTGAAGAAACTTTATCTGAAGAAAAACAACCTATCATCACGGATGCCAATATTCAATCAACCCTTCTTACTTTACAAGAGTCCATGCTGAAGCTTCAGGAAATAGTGGTAAAAAATCATATTGAATCAAGAGCTGACACAAATGAACTAAAAGAAGAGATGGGAAACTTAAAGGCAGAAATGAAACTAGACATTCTAAAGCTGGATCAAAAAATTGAAACAATACAGCAAACACTAGAAAGGAATGAATCAACAATAAAGGAGGTTGAGAAAAGAACGGAAAAAATGGAAAAGAAGCTGGAAATGGTTGGTCAGCAATTAAGAAATGTGAGTAAAGAAATGGATGACTCCTTGGTATATTTGGAAATGGATAAGGCCGCAGCATATCTAAGATTCCAAAATATAATGGAATCTAAAGAACAGGACTTAGAACAAGTGATGGCAGGAATATTAGCAGACCTATTGGAAAAAGATAAGGATGATATTCTGAAAGAGCTAGACAAAGTAAACAGAGTGAGCGCAAATTATGCAAGATGACATAGACATCCAAAAGAGGTCCATGTGAGATTTGCCAGAAGGAAAGTTCAAGATATTATATATAAAACTTCTAGAGAAGAAACAATTACATACAAAGGGAAAGAAATTTTGGTGCTTAAACAAATCCCAAGAAGAGTGAGGGAGCAGAGGCAGGATTATAAATTCTTGTCGAACCAATTAAACCAAAAAAGTATCATATTTAGATAGCTAATCCCAGATGGAATGCTAATCACTTGGGAAGAAAGAAAAATTAAAGTAGACTCCATGGAAAAAGCCCAAGATTTCCATGAACGATTGATAGGCCATGAAGAATTGAGTAGTAGAGACGAGTTAGAAATGAATTCGCAAGACGACCAAGACGACCAAAAAAATAGAGATGGGAATTGTAGGAATTCCAAACATAAACAACATCAAGAGAGAGAAGAACTGAAGACATGCAATCAGCCACAAAGAGAGACAGGAGTAACTACAAGACAAAGAGCAAGAGTCAATTAGGTGATGGATGAAGAAAAAAAAAATACTGTCAATTAACATAAATGGCCTAAACTCTAGGATAAAAAGGAAAAGAATATTAACCAAATTAATTAAACAAAATGCAGATACAATATGTCTGCATATTATGATATAATAATATGTCAATAATATGATATAATATATAAGGAAGGAAGAAGAAAAATATTTAGAATGCCTCAAGCTAGGGAATTTGTATATGTTGCCAGCAGATTTTAGGAAAAAGAAAGGGATAGCAGTATATGTGAAAGATGACATGAAAGCAGAGCCAATTTGGATAGACCCCAATGGAAGAATTCTGATATTACAAATTTGGATTAAATCAATTCTAATTCTCCTAGTGGTAATCTATGCCCCTAACGATAACCAAAAGGAATTTCTTAAACAATTACATGAGAAATTTGTGGAATTAGATAAAAGGAATATTTGTATCTTGGGAGATTTCAATGCTATTGTGGACCACCAGAAAGATCACAGTGGGGGAGGGGGGGAGAAGAAAAAAAGAGAACTACCAAAAACATGTGAAGAAATGATGACTGAACTAAATTTGATAGACACGTGGAGGAAATTAAACCCTGAGAAAAAGCAATTTACATTTTACTCCAACCCTCACCAATCATGGACACGAATTGATATGGTGTGGATGAATGGTAAATTAGTAAATGAATTAAAAGAGATTGAAATCTTACCAAATGAATGGGCAGATCATAACCCAATCCAGATAGTGTGGAAAGGCAGGAAGAAACCAAGGAAAAGGTGGACCTTAAATACACAGTTAATTAAAGAGAAAGAATTTATGAATAAACTTGACGAGGAATAGATATTTTTTAAAAGAAAATAATAATGAGGCAACTACGAAACAGAATATTTGGGATACAATGAAGGCAGTAATAAGAGGCATAATGATATCATACACTGCTAAAAGAAATAAAGAAAAATATGCCCAACAAAATAAATTAGAACAAAGAATCAAAGAATTAGAAATTCAGCTGCAAAACATCCCAAAAGATTGCAAATTGAAAAAAACAGATGATAATAACTAAACATAAATTAAATTTAATCAAACAAGAAGGAATGGTCTCAAAGTTAAATACAGCCAGAGAGATATTTTTTGAACAGGCCAATAAACCAGGAAGGTGGTTGGCCTATAAACTTAAAAAAGAAAAACAAAAAAGATTGATCTACCAATTAATAGATGAGAATGGGGATGCCCAACGAGGGATAGAACAGAAAAAAGTAATTGCATGTAAATTTTTTGAAGATCTTTATAAAAAGAAGGAGGTAAATGAGGATATGATAAGAAACTATTTGAGTATTACTAAAGATAAAATAATTAAGGAGGTGATGAAGGAAATGTTAATTAGAGATATTACATGGTCCAAGTTAAAAGCAGCAATAGAAAAACAAAAGAACAATAAAATCCTAGGACCCAATGGGATACCAGGAGAACTTTATAAAAAAATAGGAGAATAAATAAGACCCCTCATGGTGGAAGTATATAATGAGGTCCTCCTAGCATCAAGAATGCCGGATTCATGGAAGGAGACATTGATATCGTTGATTCTGAAAGAAGATTCAGATTCACGACATATACAAAACTATACACCAATTTCCCTGTTAAATACTGATTATAAAATATTTACTACAATTATAGCAAATAGATTGAAAAAAATATTGAATGAATATATGCATAAAGATCAAATCGGATTTCTTCCTAATAGACAAATCAGGAATAATTTAAGGATAGTATTAAATGTTTTGGAATACTATGAAGCCCACCCAGAAAAACAAATAGCCCTTGTATTCTTGGATGCACAGAAGGCCTTTGATAATTTAAATTGGCAATTCCTAATTCAACAAATTTACAATATGAATCGAGGCACTAAGTTTGAAAACATCGTGACTACAATTTATGATTCACAAAAGGTGAATTTTATAATTAATGGAGAGTACACGGGCTCAATAAAAATAGAGAAAGGAGTTAGGCATGGATGTCCATTATCTCCCCTGCTCTTCATATTATCTTTGGAAACATTGCTTACACGAATTAGACAGAACCCAGGAATAAAAGGACTAAAAATTAAAAAAGATTAATTTTTAAAAAAATTAAAAAAAGAAGAATATAAATTCCAGTCATTTGCGGATGATATGTTTTTTTCATAGAGGAACCAATTGAAACAGGTCAAGAATTACTGAAAGAGTTAGATCAATTTGGGGAAGTTGCAGGACTTAAAATTAATAGGGAAAAAACAAAATTAATAACTAAAAATTTAACAGAAAAACAAAAATTAAAATTGGAAAGGATAATGGGATTACAAATAGTAAAAAGTTAAATACCTAGGAATTTGGTTGAAGGCTCAATGCAAAACTCTTATGGAAAATAATTATAATAAATTATTACAGCAAGTTAAAAAAGATTTAGAGATATGGGTTAAATTGCAAATCTCCTTATTAGGAAGGATTGCCACTATAAAAATGAATATTCTGCCCAAATTTATTTACTTATTCCAAACAATACCAATAAAAATACATAAAAATTACTTCGTGGAACTTAACAAGATAATTACCAAATTTATCTGACAAGGGAAAAAACTGAAGATAAACCTAAAGACAATGCAAGATATGAAGAGCAGGGGAGCTTTGGAACTCCCAAATTGGGAATTATATTATAGTGCAGCCTCCTTACTCTGATTGAAAGAGTGGATAAATCTGTCGAATAAAAGGATCTTATTTTTAGAAGGCCATGATTTACAGAGGGGATGGCATGCATTTTTATGGGACATTGGGAAAATTAAGCTGAAGTATTTCCACAGACATATAATTAGAGATTCCTTATTGGCTAATTGGAACAAAATAAAAAAAACATTATTTAAAAATCCCAATTTGGATCTCAACGATGGAGGCGATGATACATCCAAACAATCTAGATCTTAATAAAATGATAAAATACAAAGACCTTCTTGATGCACAAGGAACTTTAAAATCATGGCAACGTCTCCAAGAACAGGGGCTACAAGTAGACGGGCTTAATTGCAAATTCAAAATAAATATAGCCAGGACAAGAAAATTTTTGGAATTTATACTAAGGCACAACAAATAGATAAAATTTATTAGGTCCAGATAAAAAAAATATAACTAAATTTTATAATTATTTACTAGAAACAGATTTAGAAGAGGAAGTAGTCAAAGGCAACATGATAGCTTGAAGCAGAAGCATAGGACATAGCATTACATCATTAGAATGGGAAAAGGTTTGGACAAGGAATAATAAAATTATAAGATCAGCAGCATATAAAGAAAATGGCTATAAAATGTTTTATAGATGGCATCTCTCACCCTTGAGAATAACGAAAATGTCTCCTAACATGAATCTGAATTGCTGGAAATGTAAAAAGAAATAGGGAACATTTTTTCATATACGGTGGTCCTGCACTGAAGCCCAAAGATACTGGCATCGAATAAAAAAAATGGTTAGAGGAAATAACGGCGGAGCAAATTGAATTAAAACCAGAATTCTTCCTATTGGGGATATTTAATAGACAAATTCCTAAAAATGCTATATATATAATACTGCATATTCTTACTGCAGCCAGAATAACCTTTGCACAATGTTGGAAACAAGCAGATATTCCAACAGAGGAGATGGTTATACAGAAGATAACAGCCTGTGCAGAGATGGACAAGTTAACCTTAGCACTTAATGAAAAAGAAACATCAGAATATTATAGAAGCTGGGAATGCTGGTATGATTGGATAGAACAAAAATAGAAAATATATTAGTAAATAACATAAAATGTAAATCATAATTATATATTTGCACTAAGATGTATTTGTAAATGTATCACCAATATTGATAACAAACAAGGAACCATAGACTGTCAATAGAATTATTAGTTTTTTAATCATTTTCTTTTTTTCTACTTCTTCTCTTTCTTCTTCTCTGTGTTGTGTTTGTTTGATATTTTGGTTTTATAATCAATAAAGTTTGTTTTTTTTAAAAAAAAGTAGAGGAGATTTTGGTCTTCTGGATTGGGAGCTATACCACTAACCATTGGCACTTATCTGGATGAAAGAATGGCTTAATTTGAGGAATACAAGGTTATTAACACTGGAAGGTCATAGTCTGCAACAGGGATGACATGCCTTTTTATGGTATAAGAAGGGTTTAGTCAGTTTTGACTTTAAAGTTAACAAATGGCCATAATTGTCTACACAATGGCCTTGCACAATGTATACACATTTTGCTTCTGAGAATTTGCTACCAGATGTTTGTTGCTACCTAGAGTCCCATGAATCTCCTACAACAGACACAAGAGCAATTTTATCAATATCAATATACCTCCCTTCAGAGATCCATAAACCCTTCAATGTACCTGCTGACCAACCAAGTGCTTTCCCAAGAGAACAAGTGCTCCTTGGTATCCAGGGCTGATTTTTTGTCTTTGCAGAACCATTATATAGTATTATGTTTTGATTCATCACATCAGAAAAAGTTCCTGTTCTTTCTGGTCAGTTTGGACAATGTTGGGTTATCCATCATCTCTGATACTGTATCTGTGATTAAAACAGGTACATGAATAATATTTCATTTTTCCCCTAAAATATTCTCAATCTAAGACCTGACTAATCAGTTAATATTATCTAAACAATTGTCAATAGCAAGATATTAAGCATGTCTTTCAGTTTCAAGTTTCCATGTTACCTGCTGTGATTGTTTGTTATTCATTTACTTATTTATGTGTTGAATGTCTTAAATCAATTACAACTATTTTCTTTCTTTCTTTTTAAAAGTTTTATAAAAATACTTTATTAAACAAATGTATACAAATACAATAAAATCAAACTTTCCACTTATTGCAACTTAAGCAAAATAGTGTTTATTCAATCTGACATCTCCCAAATTGTGTAAAATATTCATTCATGGTTGTTACTTTAAACATGTAATACAAAGTTTCATTTAATTATATATTACAAATGTAATTACATATAGTATTATTAGTTTCCATCATACCTTTTTATTTGACTTTGTTCTATTGATTTCATCTCTATCTTCTAGCCAATTGTACCAACAATTCCAAATTTCATATTCTGATTCCTCTTTGTTCTTAAGTTCCAATGATAGCCTGTCCATTTCTGTGCATTCCAAAACTTTTTTCATGATCATGAAGTCAGGGGGAGTATTTTTTGCATTTCCAATGTTGGGCAAAGGTGAGCCTTGCTGCTGTTAATTTGTGAAGTATAATGTATAATATTTTTTACTATTTTTTTTGTTTTAGAATTCCCAATAGAAATATTTCTGGTTTCCATTTAATTTTAACTTTAGTGATTTTTTTAAGCCAATTACTAATTTTCCTCCAACACTTTTTTGCTTTTGGGCAGGACCACCAAATATCATAGGAGGTGCCCTGCTCATATCCACGTTTTCAACATCTTGCCGAGTTATTAGGAAACATTTTTGAAAGTCTCACTGATGAAAAGTGCCAGCAATAAAACATTTTGTCGCGTTGAGCGACCGGTCTGTTGTTTCGCCTTTCTGGTTGATTGCTGAATTCCTCTCAGAGAATAACCCTCGCAAGGGTGAGATTTAAAGTAGCCCTCGCAAGGGCGAGACAGTGGGACCCTCGCAAGGGTGAATTAGTCCTCACAAGGACGAAGTTTAAAGTAACCCTCGCAAGGGTGAGAAAATAGTCCTCGCAAGGGCGAGATAGAGTGGGACCCTCGCAAGGGTGAGGCTAGGCAAGACTCTCACAAGAGTGATTGCCAAGCAAGCACAAGAAATAAAACACACAAAACACAAGAGATCTTAAAATGAGGCAACACTGAGCCTGGGGGAGATGGGATTCCCTGGCTGCCCTGGAACAGATGGAAAAATGTCCGGGCCTCTCTGCTTCTCCTGCTCCTTTCTTCTGCTTCTCTCCTCTCTCCCCCAGGCTTTTTTGCTGTCCTCTTTTATTGTGCTAATTCAAGGGAGGGGGTGAAAGAGGAAATTTACAGAAAGGTAAAGAGATACAATGTTAATCTTTTTTGACCAGTTTACGTGACATGAGTCACATACTCTATAGCTGTTATTTTGTAACTCCTATAGACAGGCATATCTCCTTGGAATACACATTCTTGTCTGGGGTTATTCTTTTATTTAACTTCCTCCCTGTCAGTGCTTCCCTGCTGAGCTGAATACGTGCTTTCCAGCAAGATTTCTTCTTGTGGAAAAATACAAGACAGAACCTAGGTAAAATAGTCACAACATTTTGTATAAATTTTCCTTGTAAGTTGCAGATAGAGTTAACTTATAATTTATTTTCCATAGGTTTTCCCAATCTTCCAAATTTATGCTATATCCAAAATTTTTGGCCCAGATTGTCATTGTTTCTGTTATGTCTTGGGAACCGGTTGGGGCTCCAACTGGGTCCACTCGTTAAGCAAGTTCAACAGCCGTTCCTATTGGCTGGCGTCGTTTGACAGCCGGCTATAAAAAGCTGGCTGTCAAACCAAGCCAGCCGTTGTTCGCAAGCTAGTCTGCCCGTTTGGCTGGCAGACGCGACAACCACTGTTCCTTCAATAAACGTGTTAATTGCATGCCCTGGTCTAAGCCTCTCTTTCCCTTGAAATACAACACTGGCGACGAAGGTGGGATTTGAAGGCTAGCCAGGAGCATTTTCTAAAGGAACAGGAGCCTGTCAGCGGAAGCCGCAGCCGCTTGCCGTTTTGCTGCCGAGCCTCAGACTCAGAAGCCTGTCATCGGAAGCCGCAGCCGCTTGCCGTTTGCTTACCGAGCCATCGGACTCAGCAGCCTGTCAGCGCAAAAGTGAAAGCTCAGGTTAGATCAACCGGGTTAGAGCACCACAGATAGGGAAAGTCGGGCGCTGAAGCCGCAGCCGCCCGCGCGCGCGAACAAAAAAGGCGCGAAAATTCTAACGGCCGTCACTGAGCTGCAGCCCCGCGCAAGCTCCGGCGCTGAGAGCCTCAGCCGCATCGATCACAATTGGGCACTAATTACAGAAGCCGTCTCTAAGTGAAGACTCCCCAGTGAAATTGAGAGCGCCTCAGCCGCCTTGCAAAAAAAAAAAAAAATTAATAATAAGAAAAAAGGCTCGAATTTTAAAGCGCTGTCAGTACAGCACCACAGCCACAGCCGCCTAACGCTCGCAAAAGAGCACTAAAATCCAAACACCTCAGAAAAGCCGAAGTCCTTGAGTGAGAATAGGGCACTGTAGCCACAGCCGCCCACGCCCCCAAGCAGCATCAATCCAAGACAACGAGCTCCCTGTGAGGCAGACCAGTCTACCAAGAGACTGAGGGACCCAAAATGAATGTCAATTCAGTATTTCCCCCTTTTAAACCCGATGAGGAAAAGTGGGACTCATATAAAAATCGCTTCAACCACTTTATTGATGCTATTGGACTGGCTGAAGCTTCAGAGCAGAGGAAGAAATCCTACTTCCTCAGCTACTGTGGGGCTGTAGTATATGACACTGCCACAGCACTCCTGGCCCCACGAGAAATAGGGAATGTCCCATGGACAGAGCTGGTGGAAACACTATCCAACCACTACTCCCCAAAACCGTCTCAGATTGCTAGGCGCTTCGCTTTTAGGATGAGGAAGCAAGCTGAGGGGGAATCCATAAACCAATATATGGCAGCCCTGAGGACAGCAGCTCTACAATGTGAGTTCAAGAACTATTTGGACGACATGCTACTAGACCAACTCGTCTGTGGGGTGAGGGATCTAAAACTCCAGAAGCGTTTGCTGGCTAGAAGAGACCTAAACCTCCCCCAGGCAGTTGAGGAAGCCTTAGCTGCAGAACTTGCAGCACAGTCCGCAGCTGAGATCCAGGGCACCACTCCCAGACCTAGCACTTCCTCTGTACACTCTGAAGAAGCGGTAAGTGAGGATGACCCGGCAGAATACTCCGATGTGCATCGCCTCAAACCAACGAGACAGCCGCAGGTAGGAGCGAGGCCAAGAAACAACAGTGGTCCAAAACAAACTCTGTTATGCCTGACCTGTGGAGGTTCCCATTCCCGGACATCTTGCAGGTTCCGAAACGCCACCTGCCACAACTGCCACAAGAAAGGTCACCTCGCAAGAGTCTGCCAGGCAGCGCGCACATCTCCACAAAGATATCCTTCCTCTCCTGTTCCCCGAAGGCAAGTAGAAAAATGCCATACTTGCTACCAAGCCAACCACACACTCTATACCCCCAATAAAATTACACTTTCTGTTTTACTAGAAGGTAATCCCTGCCGCATGGAAGTAGACACGGGGTCAGCGCTCTCAATCATATCTTGGGACACGCTTAAGAAGATCCAGCCCAGACTGACAAAGAAACAGCTTCAAAAGTGCCATCTCACCTTGAGAGACTACCAAGGAAAGAACATCCCCGTCCTCGGGCAAGGCAAGTTTCTCGTGAAATTCCAAACCTTTAAAGGCCATTTGCCTTTAGTGGTTGTTAATGGTGCCCTCCCTAGTCTTTTGGGGTTGGATTGGTTCCCCTCTCTCGGCCTTAGTATAAAAGGAGTCCATGCTGTCTCAACTTCTGATGTTGACTCCTTATTTACAGACTACTCTGACGTTTTCAGTAGTGAGTTAGGCTGCTATAAGGGCACTCCCATCTCCTTCTCAGTAGACCCACAGGCAGTCCCCGTTCGTTTAAAACCACGTAGAGTACCCTTTGCCATCCGCCCCAAATTGGACGCGGAACTAGACAAACTACTAAAACAAGGGGTGATAGAACCCACAGATTTCGCTAAGTGGGAGACCCCCATAGTCACCCTGCTAAAAAAAGACGGTAATCTAAGAATTTGTGCTGACTACAAGACGTCAATCAACCGTTATCTACAGGTTAGCGCATATCCAGTCCCAGTCATCCAGCACCTGTTACACACATTCGAACCTGGCACCATTTTCGCCAAACTGGACATGTCACAGGCATACCAACAGTTCCCCGTGGATAACCAAACAGCTGACTTACAGACCATAGTTACACACAGAGGTGCATTCAGATGTAAGCGCCTCCAGTTTGGCGTAAGTGTAGGCCCAGGTATTTTCCAATCACTGATGGAGCGAATCCTCCAAGGTCTCCCCGGCGTAGTGCCTTATTTCGATGACATCTTAGTCACAGCCAGGGACAGACCCCAACTCATCCAGAGAGTCAGGGCAGTATTAGAGAAGTTCAGGCAGCATGGCCTCAAACTAAAACGGGAGAAGTGCACCATCGCCACTAGACAGGTGGACTTTCTAGGCTACAGGCTGGACGCCTCAGGCATCCACCCGGTGGAATCGAAAGTCAAGGCCATCCACGAGGCGCCCACGCCTACCAACAAAACTGAGTTACAAGCCTTCCTGGGGTTATTGAACTTCTACGCTTCATTTCTCCCACACAAGGCGTCAGTTGCTGAACCATTGCACAGACTCTTAGACAGAAACACACCATGGCACTGGGGACCCAAAGAAAACCAAGCATTTGTGGCAGTCAAATCTCTACTCACCTCTGAGGCTGTCTTAATACAATTTGACCAACGCCTTCCTTTGGTCCTAGCCGCAGATGCATCCCCTTTTGGGATAGGAGCTGTCTTAAGTCACAGGCTTCCCAATGGCTCCGAGGCACCAATTGCCTTCTTTTCAAGAACCCTTTCAACGACTGAGCGTAATTACAGCCAGGTTGATAAGGAGGCCTTGGCTGCAGTAGCAGCAGAAAAAAAATTCCACGAATTTCTATTCGGACACCAATTCGAACTTATTACTGATCACAAGCCGCTTTTAGGATTATTATCAGGGGAAAAGCAAACCCCACAGATATTGTCACCTAGAATGACCAGATGGACCTTATTCCTGGCGGCGTACTCATACAAACTGGTCTATCGTCCCAGAAAAAATCTAAACAACGCTGATGCCCTCAGCCGCTGCCCCTTGCCAGCCCCAGTCGAGGACCCAGCTCCTGTGCATACTATTTTTGATGTAAACGAACTAAACCTACCGGTGACTGCAGACGACATAGCATCACATTCCAAGAAGGACAGAACAATCGCCCAGGTTCTGGACTGGGTAGGGAGGGGGTGGCCGGAAACTAACTATTCAGTTGATTTCGCCCCATTTAAAACTCGCCAGCTAGAGCTCTCCAAGTTGCAGGGATGCCTATTGTGGGGTACCAGAGTGGTCATACCAACCACCCTTCGCATACCCGTCCTGAAGATGCTGCACGAGGGCCATCCAGGAATCGTGCAGATGAAGGCGTTAGCTCGAAGCTACGTCTGGTGGCCCGGGATGGACGATCAGATCGCCAAGTGGGTAAGCTCGTGTCGACCCTGTCAAGAATCTAGGGCAGCCCCGCCAACCACCACACCCACAAAGTGGGAAAGTGCCAATGCCCCGTGGTCACGGCTTCACATCGACCTGGCTGGGCCAATGCATGGCAAGACCTTCTTGGTGGTCGTGGACGCCTATTCAAAATGGATAGATGTGGCCTTACTTCACACGACCACCACACAGGCAGTTGTTAAAGCCTTGACTCACCTTTTTGTAACTCACGGACTCCCTGACACACTGGTATCCGATAATGGCCCCCAGTTCACCTCGAACGAATTTAGTAGGTATGTCACAAATCTAGGCATCAGACACGTCCTCACGGCCCCCTTTCACCCTGCCAGCAACGGGTTGGCTGAACGGGCCATCAGATCAGCCAAGGAGGCGTTAGCCAGATTCGGCCCAGTGGGTTGGCATTCTAAACTGTCTCAATTCCTCCTAAGCCAGCATACCACACCGTGCACAGTTACGAACAAATCCCCAGCTGAGCTGCTGATGGGGAGACGCCTGAGGACTGCCTTAGACAGGCTGCACCCCCACTACTGCCCAGACACCCCTTTGGGGTCTGACAGTCTGGCCAGGAATTTCGCAGTTCAGGACCTAGTGTTTGCTAGGAACTACGCGGGGGACCCACTGTGGGTGGCCAGAAAAGTCGTGGCTGTCACGAGTCCGAGATCTTATCGGGTCCAACTTGAAGACGGTCGTATGTGGCGAAGACACCTGGACCAGCTGCGGAGACGACGGAGCAGCCTGACCGGCCCAGACCCGTCTCCACCAGAAGAGCCGCGGGCACCACTCCAAGGTCCAGCTAGGGGTTCCCAGAGTGACCAACCTTCACCAACGGAGCAGAGAGAGCAGGCAGTAGACCGGGACTGCCAGCCGGGAGCACCACCGTTTAACCCCAGTGAAGGCAGAGACTTTTCACTGGCTCCAGTTCCTGCACCGAGCCCTGGTCGCCACACTACGTACCCTGACCTGGAGTCCGCGAACTCGTCTTCGCCAAATGAATCTCCTGAGTTACGTCGCTCGGGTCGCCAACACAGACCACCGGTGTATCTCAAAGATTATGTGTGTTCTCATCTGGGGGGAAGGGGTGTTATGTCTTGGGAACCGGTTGGGGCTCCAACCGGGTCCACTCGTTAAGCAAGTTCAACAGCCGTTCCTATTGGCTGGCATCGTTTGACAGCCGGCTATAAAAAGCCGGCTGTCAAACCAAGCCAGCCGTTGTTCGCAAACTAGTCTGCCCGTTTGGCTGGCAGACACGACAACCACTGTTCCTTCAATAAACGTGTTAATTGCATGCCCTGGTCTAAGCCTCTCTTTCCCTTGAAATACAACAGTTTCTTTTACAGTTTCTTCCTCCAGTTTATATTTTAACAAATAATTGTATATTTTAGTAATCATTTTTCTATCTGGTTCCTGTAAGATTTTATCCAATTCCTGTTGATCCAAATTTATCCCGTATTGTTCTAAATCATTTTTGTATCTAGATTGTATCTGTATTTATGTTCACCAATCTACTTGTATTCATTGTGACATTAATTCCTCTTAGATTTCAGTTTACCTGGTTCATCTAATAACTCTTTATAGCTCACTGTCTTGTTCAAATCTAAAGCATTCAGATATATCATAGCTTCCATGATTGACATCCAGATTGGAATCTTTGTGTAATGGTTTCATTTTAATTTTTCCTATACCCCTAGTAATGTGTCTCTAATTTGATGCCTTTGAAAATACGAATGAGATTTATTTTTCTCTTCCCACGTGAATGCGTGCCAACCAATTTGCAGGTCATGTCCTTCTAATATTAACACTCTTTTGTTCTTTAAATTTACCCAATCTTTGATCCATGTTGTTATTGAGGCCTGATAATAAAGAGCCCAATCTGGAAGTCTGAATGCTCCTTATCCTTACTATCCTGTAGGAGTTTTAGTTTTATCTGAGCCTTTTTTCCTTGCCAAATGAATTTTTAATTGTTTTGTTTAATTCTTCCAAAAAGTCTTTCCTTATTTTATTGGAATTGTTTGGAAAAGAATTAATATCTTGGGTATATTCATCTTAATAATGTCAATTCTCCCTATCAATTATATTTGAAGTTTCCCAAATCTTTTTCCAAATCTTATCCATAATTATCTGTTTTTATTGATGAACATTTAGCTGTCAATCATACACCGAGATACTTCAATTTTGTTGTTGTTTGAATCCCCAATTTCTTCTCCAGATCTTCCTTCTGCTTCACCATCATATTTTTGTTAAAATCTTTTTCTTTATTTATTTTTAGTCCCACCACTCTGCCAAATTCTTCAATTTCCTGTAATAATATATTTCCTGTTTCAAGAGGATCTTCTATAATGAATGCCATGCTTGCATTTGACAAATGCTTGCGTTTTATATTCTTCAGTTCTGATTCTCAAACCTTTTATTTCTTGGTTGTTTCTAATCTGTGTTAATAGTATCTCTGCTACAATAATAAATAGTAATGGTGATAGAGGACATCCCTGTCTTACTCCTTTTGATATATTAAATTTCTCCACTAGTTCATTGTTCAAGATTATCTTCACTGTTTGAGTGGTATATATAGCTTTAATCATATCCACACACACAAAAAAAAATTGTATGAATTTCATTAAATGTAACCACAACTATTTTCAAAAAAGGTTGAATATGACTGATTGATGAACATTTATTATACTTATTTTTTAAAAAAAAACAAATTTAATGGTTTTTTAACAAACAAACAAAACAGACAAAACATAAAAGCATCAGCTCTCTTCCATACTTATATACAAACAGTGTGTCGGTTGGTTCATTAGTTTTGTGCATTCATTTCGTAGTCTCAATTACAATTATGTTACATAATAACTCTTATTATCAATCCAAACTTATATATCCTCATATCATTATTAAAAAAAAATCATTTGATTATACTTTTATTCATTCATACCTTGTGAGATACCTATAATTTAAGTAATTTATTCTATAATAAATCATATAATCATACCAATTCTATCCTAAAAAAAACACTTTATAAATGTAATGTCAAGTAGCAAAAAAAAGAAAAAAAAACCAATAATATTCCTTATTACCTAACATTCTAGATATTCTATTTTTGTATTTCATCATCCAACCATTGATAGAAAAGGTCCCAAATTGTATAAAAATTGTTTATCTTCTTGTTCTCTAATTTCAAATGTCAATCTACTCATCTCAGCACATTCCAATATTTTCTTAATAATTTCTTCCTGCAATGGAATTTTCTCATTTTTCCAATTTTTTGCAAATACAATCCTAGCCGCAGTTAATACATTTACAATCAAATATTTCAAATCTTTACTGTATACATCTGGTAGGATTCCCAATAAGAAAAGCTCCGGTTTCAAATCTATATGTTTCTTTGTCATTTTTTCCAACCACATGCGGATTTTAGTCCAGTATTTTCTAGCGTCCTCGCAAGTCCACCACATATGGTAATATGAACCAGGTATCTGATGACATTTCCAACATTTTTCCAATTTATTCTTAAACATTCTTGCTATCCTTGTCGGGGGGAAAATGCCACCTGTAAAACATCTTATACAGATTTTCTTTATAAGCTGTAGACATTGTCATTTTACAATTTTGCGACCATAATTTCTGCCATTTCTCTAAATCAATCCCATATCCAAAATTCCTCCCCCAAGCAATCATAGTTTCTTTAACTTGTTCTTCCTCTAGCTTAATTCCCAATAAGTAACATATAGGTTTTTAATCACCTTTTCATCAGTACCTGTCAAAATCTTATCTAAATCAGTCTGTTTATCATAAAATCCCTCTGTTTTGGAATCTTCATCATACCTTGAGTGTATTTGCACATATGAAAACCAATTCATCTTTATACCTTGTTCCTCTAAATTTTGTATCGATTTAAGTTCACCCTTTTCATCTAGTAATTCCCCATATCTAACTGTTTGTTCCTTCTTATAAATTATAGGATAAGAAAATGCTTCTATTGTCGATAACCAAACTGGAATTTTCAAATAACATTGTTTTTTTATCGTCTCCCAATTTAGCCCAAAGACTCCCGTATATAGTGTCTTCTAAAATAGCCCTGTGTTTTGGTTCCCTTGTACCATAGAAAAGCATGCCAACCCAACAACAAATCATGACCTTCTAGTGTCAACAATCTAGTCTTCCTTAATGTTATCCATTCCTTAACCCACATCAAATTTGCAGCTTGGTAGTACAACTCCCAATTAGGCAGGCCAAACCCTCCTCTAGTTCTAGCATCTTGCAAAAGCTTTAGCTTTATCCTCGCTTTCTTACCTTGCCATATATACTTCAACACAATTTTATTTAGGTCCTCAAAATAGTCTTTTCCAAGCCTAATTGCTATTGTTTGAAACAAAAATAAGATTCTGGGTAGAATATTCATCTTGATTGTTGAGATCCTCCCTGTTAATGACAGTTACATTTATTATACTTATTTTAGACAAGAATGCTTCCAATAATTTTCTGCTCAACACACACATCACCAAAAAATACACAGAGTACATACCAATTGATCAGTAGGAAAATATGTGGATAAAAGGACTGAAATTTACCTTATGCTATAATTTCAAAGATAATTTCTATAAAATGAAATTATAGATTGTATAGATTGTATTTGTCGCAGATTAATTGGCAAAAGTATATAAAGGATCTCTAACTAATTGCTAAAAATGTGACTCAAATAGGAAACTTTTATCATCTTTGGTAGACTTGTAAAAGAGCTAAACAATATTGGATAAATAATGTACTTCAAAACGTTTTTGAAAATCAATATTGTTTTGACCAGAAAACTTTTGGTTTGGGTTTATGTATAAAACAGTTGAAAAATTATTTGGTATTTTATTGTTATGTATGATAACAGCAGCACAACTTTTATACACACAGCATTAGAAAGATTTATGATACCCTCAATACAGGGATGGTTAATAAAGATGACAGACCTGACAACAATGGCCAAACTAATAGATCTTGTGAGAGAAAATCACTGAAGAAATTCATCTGTAACTGGTAGCACTTTATAAACTTTTTGCAGGAAATGGAGAAAAGTCAAAAATTGATTTATGGATTTGATGACTGTTAAAATTTAAAAAGGGAAAAAAGTCTTTTTTAAAATAATATTTCCTCCTTTCTGTTTAGAAGGAAAATTGACATTTTATTATAGCTTCAAACTAAGAATCTAAAGTAAGCATTTGTCATATCCTTAGAAGTAAAAGTCAAAAGTTATTCTTGATATATATTTGTGTTTTCCTTTCTTTTTCTATATACTTTTACATAGTTCTATTTTTATGCTCTTTTTACTCTTTATTTCTTCTATTGATTGTTACTTTATGTTGTTTTTATGTGCATGACCTGTAAAATGTAATTAAATTATTTATATTGCTAATTGATGGACTTCCTATACTAATTCTAAATCAGAATATTTCCAGGAATTTTATGTTTGTTACATATTGCACAAAAAAGTCCATAGAGTATGAATATCAGTGCTAAAGATAATGGAAATTTAAAAGAAGGAATATTACACAAGTGAAATAATGGGAATGGAGTGTATAGGTTTATACTATTAATATTTCTTGTTTCTTAAGGTTTTCATAAGGTTTTAGCTCACTGTTTCTGAGCTTCTAAATTGCTGCTGAAGCTCTGCACTTGCAACATGTTTCTGTCTAAGTTTGCTCCATGTTGGAGAAATCTACAACTGGTTTGTAAAATCTACTTATTATGTTCATAAAAATGTTAAATGAAGCATCAGGCATCTGTGTTTATTTTTCTGGCACTCATTTATTGTCACAAATAATAATCAGCACAGTAAAAAATCAGGACAGTAAAAAATGCTCAGAATCCCCTGTTGCCACAAAACTAAAATTTCCATATACATTCAAAAATAACTTTAGAATTTCACAGGGTTTCAGCCACATAATATAGCAAGGCTTGTAGGAAAAGACAGATCATCTGGCTGTTTGGAAGGCCCAGGCTTATAGGACTGCAGAAGGGCATCCCAAAAGGTATGGCTGCTCCCCAGAAGGTGTGCTGCCTGTTGCATGACAACATTGAAGAAATGGAACATGGCTTGCATCCACTTCAGAGGTGGTATTCAGCAGGTTCTGACTAGTTCTGGAGAACTAGTCTAGTAGAAATTTTGAATAGTTCAGAGAATCAGCAAATACCACTTCTGACTGGAGATTTTACAGTATCCCTCCCCTCCTACACCCACTAAGCCATGCCCACTGAACCTGTAGTAAAAAAAACTAGAATCCCACCACTGATCCACTCTGTTAGTGTTTGGGGATAAACCCCCTAGCAGAGTGTGCAGCAGCAGTCAAGCCAGGCAGCCAAATGAGAGAGAGGCTGGGCCCTAGAGTATACACACACTTGAGACAAAAAGACTGTTTGTGGTTTTAAATAATTATTTAATTCATACAGAGATTAAGAATAGTCATTCAGTCCATATGTCAGTATCCAGTTTATCAATCCAGTTATCAAGTCTTTTAAACAGTAAATACAATGTCCTTATCTGCTTGTATATCTTCTTCTTAAGATACCTTTCTCTCAAGTACAATGCTGAATCCTCAGCTCACCAATAAACAGTCCTTGTGTTCAGTTGAATTTGATATCTGGCACAGTAGCCTCCAAAGTAAGCAGATAGACGTTCAAACACACAGTAGGCAGCAGACCTGGAACAGTAACCAGGTGCATCCAGAAGGCGGACTCAGACAGTTGCATCCAGAAGCCGGGCTCATACAGTTGCATCCAGAAGCCGGACTCAGACAGTTGCATCCAGAAGCCGGGGCTATTACGTTTCCCCTCCTACCTATATGGCTGCCTGCAACCGCACCCACAATGACATTGCAGTTTATGTGCTTAAAGCTACATAGCACTGAATCCTAGGTTTACATATTTATTCAACCCAAACCAGTTGGAGTATTCATATACCCAACACACTCCATCGGTACAATGGACAGATATACCTTAGCATGTACAAAAAGGTTTATGACATTTAATAGTCACCACATGGCTGCACCCATTTCACCATGGACCCCCACCACAGCTGCCCAGCAAGGCCATTTATCCTCAGCTGACCTTCTGCCATCATTTCTCTCTCTCTCTCTCTCTCTCTCTCTCTCTCTCTCTCTCTCTCTCTCACACACACACACACACACACACACACACACACACACACAGAGGCTGCCTGCCACTGGTCCCAGGGGATTCTTCTTTATATATATATATATATATATATATATATATTTCACAAAGAGCTTTATTTCTTTTTTAATGTAGAGCGGTAAAAAAAAGTAAGCACATTATTTAAAATGCTGTATTCAAAAATACAATAATTTATTCAGATGCATCTTTCCATAGTAATACACTCAACTCTACTTATATAATAAACATTAGGTATTAACACTAATAACTACAAGGAAGTCATTAGTAAAACTAATAGAGAAACAGAATATTGGACTCTGCTAAGAATTTTAAATTATATATTAGTTTACAAAGTCCAATAAATGTACATTTTTACTGTACTTATATTAGTACCGGTATTAATTAGATTTATTATCAGAAATGATTTATGAAGTAGATTCTTTTCAGATATTAATATCTAATATCTGAGGCATATATTAATATGCTTTTTCACAATTATGTAAGCATATTCACATCTTTTAATACTGTAATGATGGTTGTAGGTGTTTATCAAATTAATGCTAAGAAATATTCTATGCAGAAAAAGGGATACAACAGAAATATTTATGGTGGAATAAAGCATGACAAAAGCTTTTATCACAACATTTTGCTTAGTGCTGTATTACAGCAGATATATACAGAACTTTCTCTTTCTTGCATCAGCAGAACAAAAAGAAAGCAACCTTCATTTGCAGATATTCTGGTTATAAAAATAAGCTTCACATTAAGAACTCTTGATTGTGTATTTCAGACATACAAATTAGTGTAGTGCTATTTTTGACAAACTGAACTAGTACTGTCAATGTGGAATGATGGAATTGAACAGGACTGAACTGTTCATCAATTTCTTATTTACATTAAGAAAGGTTGGGTTGGGTTTGCCTACCAAGCTCCAAAAATTGAAAAAAAAAATCTAATTAAAGAATTAGTATAACAATTTTTATTAAGTGAAGTATAATCTATGTTTAAAATGCATGGTGGCATCTAATTTCATTTTAAATATACAATATAAATTGAAATTATGACAAGTTTGATTATTAAAAGAAAACAAATTATCTTTTTTTTTTTAGAAAAAACTTTATTAATTTTACTTTTAAAAAAACAACAACACAGCTACAAATTATATACAACAAAAAGACAAACAGGTCTTAGCATAGGCCAAGAGGGAAAGAGAGGAAGGCTTGCGAGAGGAAAGAGGGAAAGGGAAGGGAAGGGGGGGAAAGAGTAGGGAAAACAATTATAATAAAACCATATTTTTGTGACTGTCTGTAAGGTCCTTTCTTCTTCAAAACTATCGTCGGCGGTGCTTCCCAGGGGATTCTTCAAGAGACACTTGTCCCCATCCAATTGGCTGCACAGGACAAATAGCTTTGGATCTCAGCAGAAATCACCATGCTTAGGAGTAAGCCATTGCCTTCTGATTGAATGTGGTGGAACTGAGTGAGGTGGGAAGAGGTCTTGGGTGCCAGGAAAGCTAGGGATACAGTGATTGCTGTGTGGAACAACTAAGCTGCTCCTCTCTGCCAGAAGCAAATGGAGGACATTCAGCTCCACCCTGTGGATTCTGCTGCTGTTACTGCCAATTGTATTCTGTCTGACCCTGCTCTGAACCCAAGTCCTCTGGCACTGCAAGGAGGAGCTAAGTGCAGAGTGAGGCCCGGCAGAATGCAATGGGTGGTAGTGGCAGCCACCTCCTAAAAGTCTTGGAAGGGAAGGCCTTGCCCCTCACTCTGGGGTGCCCCAAGCTCCACTAACCCAATGCAGGCAATTTTGAGGGGGTGAGGCAGCCAGCATCATGGCTGGCATACTTGCTCATAACAGTAGAATTAGCCACAATTCAGGAAGTCTGGAGGAGAGAAACAATCTGGCTTCCATCCCCACACTGTTACATTTATTTTGAGATAGAATACTTGCAAAAAAAAATTCAATATATACATCATCAAATAATCCATAGAATATAAATATCAAATACATGAAAATTATGGAAATTTCAAAGAAGAAACACTACTCAGGAGAAATAATGGATATACAAAACTTGGTGTTTATACTGGGAACATTTTATTTGTAGGATTTAGTATTGATTTTTGTAGGCAATTTGAATAAAATCAGTTTTTTTTCTCAAAATTTGTACTACATCCTTACATGGACCCATTCCCTCCTCATGTTTCAGATTTTCAATTTTAATGCAACAATTACCAGTCTTGTTTATGAAAAAACACTCCTAAAAATTATGCCCTCCTTCTCCCCCAAAGTCAATGATTTAAAATGTGGAGAATAAAAAAAGAAGATACTAAAAAAGAGAAATAATGATAATCTACAAACTCATCATCTCATGGACATAAACCCTTAGGAGGGTGCTAAAGAGTAGAGGTCCCCAACCTGTGGGCTGCAGCCCACTACCAGTCCACTACCGATTTGCAATGTGGGCACTCAGGGTCTCATTTAGACAAGTGTCATGGGCATTGACATCCCTACCCATATGTGAAAATCGTAGGTGCTCACAACCTCACTGAGCATCACAGGCACTCATGTCCCACTCACATGAGTATTGCAGGCACTCATGGCCTCATTTGTGCAAGAAATGGATGTTCATGCATACATACATACCTACCTCTCTCACAAAATCATGCGATCTTCCCCTCTACTCTGTGCCATCAACCTGGAAAGTTTGGGGGACTCTACAGTAGGGCATTGTGTGCCAAAACAACTAGACACAGGAACAGTTGTCCCATCAATCAGCTGTACACCTAATTCTCAAAGAGCTGTCTATTGTCTACATATATTTATACATGTATTATGGCTGTAGTATCATTATTTATCCTTCATATTATCTTATCTATTCCCCTGTCTTATTGGTATAGATGATGATGATGATGTTTTGCATGTGCATTAAGGTCTTCTGCACCAGAGACAAATTCCTTGTGTATTTAATCACACTTGAATAAATCAATAAATAAAATAATGAATAAAGTAATAAATAACTAAATGCATAAATAAACACATTAATAGTATTTAAAGCTTGGGAAAAGACTTGCTACTGTAGGAGAGAGAAATTATAGAAATAGGACAATTTGCATGTATTATTAATATCTTTTCTTTATTAATTGTTCTTTGTTGTTGAGTTCTGGCTTAAAAATTATTGTGTAACATTTGGGAAAATATATGCAGGCCAACAACCTAGCACTTGAGGCCAAAATGGAGAAAACCTCCACAGCCACCATGTATTTGCCTTTGGTGCTTAGGTAGGATGGAACAAAAGAGATCCACACACTGCAGAAGATCAGTATGCAGAAAGTGAGACATTTGGCCTCATTCAAATTGCTAGGGAGATTCCTGGACAAAAATGCTACTATGAAACTTGCAGCTGCCAGAAAGCCCATGTAGCCCAGGACACAGTTGAGCATGGTAGCTGAACCTTCCTTGCACTGCAGTATGTTCTCCTCAATTTCTGAATTGGTGTCAATGTCAGGGAAAGGAGGAAATGTGAGGAGCCACACTGTACAGATGCCTGCTTGAACTAGGAAACCAGAAAAAACAATTGATGTGGCCAGTCTTCTTCCTACCCGGTTCCTCATCCTGGATCCTGGTTTGGTGGCTATAAAAGCTAGAACCACAATGATGGTTTTTGCTAGCACACAAGACACGGCCACTGAGAAGACAGTGCCAAAACTAATTTGTTGAAGGAGGCATATTACATTTCCAGGAGCAACAAGGAACTGCAGTGAACAAAGAAGCAGAGGAGGAGTGAGATAAGAGAACATAGATGAGATTTCAGTTATTGGCCTTGACAATAGGTGTGTTTTAAATTTTAAAAATGTTGCCAACACCAAAATTGTGATGAGAGAAAAAAAAATACCAGAATGGCTAAACTTATTCCCATTGGTTCTTCATGGGACAAAAAAGGTACTTTCTTCAGAATGCATGAATCTTGTTTCTTATTTGGATGTTGATGTTCTGGGCATTTGGAACAGTAATCCATGTCTATAATTTAAATATGAATGTTTAATACATGTATATACTTTTGATAATCATACTATTCTTAGTATCAATTTATATTTTCCCTGTGGGGGCAAGATTACATTACATGGACTCTTACATTATCCATTTGACTTTCATCTGTTGTACTAGGGCCATAATGAACATAAGAAAACATGGGCATTCTTTCCTAAGGAAGAGAATGTTATTAACTTATGACTTCATTTCATATTTCTTATTTATTTGTGCTTCATGTTGTTTGACTTTATTTTTGTTAGTTTTATTGTTACATGTTTATTGTTTTATCTCCAACAAGATCCTTTAGAAAACATTTTAATACACACACACACACACACACACACACACAAGTTTTCTAGAGGATCTTGTTGAAGATATCTCTGTGTGTGTGTGTGTGTGCGTATATACAATTATGATTGTCTTTCTACCTGATAATTTTTATTTAATTTTGCTCATTTAGTATACTTAAAATATTATATTTTGTATTTTAAAAATAACATCAAACGTTTTTAAATAGGCAAAATTAATTCTCACATCCATTAATACAAGCTTTGCAGTAAGAAAAGGAGGAAAGGTGTTCCCAATTCTCCTTACATTCAATATTTCTTTAAGGTTTCTGAAAGAAGTGGAAGAGATTGTGTTAAAGTTAGAATGAAACATTTTTAACAAAATAAGACCACAACCCAATATAAGGGAAACAGAATGTTTTATAGATAGTTCTCACACAGTTAGAATTGTGATAAAAAGGTAACATTGTGTCAAAACCCCACTTTTATAAACTTTGTGAATTGCTTTCTCAGTCATGTATTTGCCATTTAAAGTCAGTATATGTTATCTTGTGCCTGATTCATTTTTTTCTTCCCCTCATAGCAGAACAGGGAGATTGCCAGAAGACACTACCCCTTCTTGAGTTGTTTTTCTCTATAATGAGCAATTCCCTGAAAAATGCTAATTAGAAGTTAATAAATTTAGCTCTGTAGCCTTAAATAGTTGATTAGAAATATCTAGCTGGGTCACATTGCTAGGTGTCACTGACAAAACCCTAATCAGATTTTACACTAAAGCCATTGATTGCTTCCTATGTGGCCTCTGGCTGACACCAATCTATGTGCCAGGCAAATAGCTGGCACTATTGACTTCATTTTACAATCTGTTTTATATTGTGAATGCTTACTTTTCTTACAATCTTTTCCTCTCCAATTAATATAAATATAAACAACAATTTTCCTCTTGCTAATAATTACAGCTCTAGTGGGGCAATGGGAAAAATGTGCGATAGGTAGTCCTTGTCAACTCACAAAACATTTTGTATACACGTTTTATAGTTGACAACAGAAAGAAGGGGGCGGAGTTTCAAAGAGCAAGCAACAGAGTAAATCGAAACTACATTCCATTCATATTTTCTTACTGATTAGATGGCCAAAGCTACTGCTGCGAAAAAATCTAAATGGAGAGCATGATTGATGACTCTTGGCTATGAATGTTTTTTCATTGGATTATACACCTAGAAGGGTGGGGGAAGAGTAGGATCAAGGGTGACAGTGAATTATGTGTCTCAGATTTGGCTATGTCCAGGTTAGTACCAGACGTAGAATGTCACCTTCAAATAAATTCTCTTTAGTTTCCGGAGTGTGGCTCAAGGCTTATGATTTAATTGGAATAACTGCCGGAACCCTGACAGTCCTTGTCTAGTACCTTCCTTCTTTGGCAAATCATTCACAGTTACAATAGTAATTAAACTTTGTGACCAATCCTTCCATTTAAGACCCTTTCAGATATATAGGGAAAAGAAAAATTGAAATAACATTATAAGCACAGTTGCAGTTTCACTTAGCAACTCCATCTCTTAATGACAGAGTGGCAGGTCCAACTGTAATATCAGACACAAGGAACCAGTACAACTCAGGGAATAGAGCAAAGCTGTTTCTTTATTGCTGGTCACCTATTTATAAGAATCTATGTTGAGAGATAATCAGGCGAGTGTGCCGGAGTCATTGGCCTAAGATTAAGCTGAGAAATGCTGGTCTGATGCAAGAGACAGATGGAGGCAGAATCGTCAAATACAACTTAAAAAGAAATGGCAAATCAGGGACTGAGAAAAGAAACTGACATGCCCCTCAGGGAATATAAGGAGGCGTGTTAGCTCTGAATCCCTGTTCGGGTCAAACTTTGTTATTTGCATTTGCAGTTTGGAAAAATTATTCTGTTTGGTGTTCGTCTCTGATTTATAGTTCTGCTCATTATCACTTTGCAGACAGTTTCTGGGAAAACTGCCAATGATGGATTCAGCCAAGCGAAAGTTAACTCTGCTGTTCCTGGTCTTGTCTGTTTGTGTTTTTTCCTTTGGACATTTGGACTCTCACCTCGTGGCTACAGGTGAGACAGAACATTTTTGACCTGAACCCTTAACACCATCTTCTGACTAAGATGGAACAAAAACAGCTAGAGCAGCAGCAGCAGCAGATAAATGAACTGCTGCAAGATAACCAGGTTTTGCAGCAACAAGTCACCCAGCTGGTTAACCATCTTACTCTGATGAAAGCTCCTGCTGCTCCTCCTGCCCCTCCCCATAGGAAATGCCCGGTAGCTGTGCCGGATAAATTCTCTGGACAGCCTGAAATGTTCCCGGCTTTCATGGGGCAGTGTCAATTATTTATGTCTCTTCAGCCAGAAGATTTCCCTGATGACCGGGCTCGGGTGGGGTTTGTTATCAATCTTTTGTCGGGTTCGGCTGCTAGGTGGGCCACTCCTTTATTGGTGCAAAATAGTCCCTTACTAACTGACTATTAGGGCTTTTGGCACCATCTACGCTCGATGTAAAAGGACCCCATAAAACCTCAGACCGCTGCCAGACATTTAAAGGAACTTCGCCAGGGGAAACACCCCTTGCAGGAGTTCATTTCAGAGTTTCATCTGCTTTGTATGGATTCTGCGTGGAATGAGGCAGCTCAAATGGATGCCTTCCAAGATGGTTTGGCAGAGGATATACAAGACGAGTTGGTGCACGTGGAGCCGGCCCTGACCCTTGATGCTCTGGTGGTGCAATGTTTGCACATTGACGCCCGGCTACAATGGTGCAAGACTAGGCGCCCAGTTCCGGAACAGCCATCCACCTCAAGGCCACAGCATCTTGTACATCCAGCACCCCAGGTCTCTCACAGTGCCATGGCCAGGACCGAGGAGACAATGGAGTTGGGTGTGGTCCGACCTCGTTTGATGGCCCAAGAACATACCTGGAGACTTCAAGGAGGCCTATGCCTGTATTGTGGGGGGCCTGGACATTTTGCAAATTCCTGCCCAGGTAAATGATGGGGGGCATGCAAACCAGTGCCTGAATCTAACCTTGTACAGTCGGGAAACAGGGCAGGTCCGGCCTCGGGGAAACCCTAGGTCGGGCACGTATTAGTCAATTGCCCAAAGTGGTAGAGGTGAACTCTGGTCCCCCTCAACAGGGTTTTCTTGCAGTCCCGGTTGGAGGGGATTCCTGCAGTTGTGTTGGTGGATTCAGGGGCTATGACCAGTTTCATGGACCAGGCCTGCGCAACTTATTTTGATGTCCCTTTGGTTGTGGTGGAGCCTCCAATCAAGGTGGAAACGATTGATGGGCAGGAGCTTTGGGCTGGGTCCATTCGTTTCACCACCCAGCCATTGCGCCTGGCTATTGGGGACCATGAGGAGGTGATTAGTTTTTATATCACTGCAGATCTCCATCTCCCTTTGGTTCTTGGTATGGCCTGGCTACGGTTACACGATCCTCTGGTGGCTTGGGCGCAGAATGCCATTTCGTTCCCAAGCCTCCAGTGTGTGGACCATCTAAGACACACCTGTGCTGGCCAGGACAATGCCGTCCCTGCCGTCTCCGTACCTCCTGAACTATCTGACTTCTCCAATGTTTTTAGCAAGAAGGAGGCAGATCGGTTACCCCCGCATCAACCCTATGACTGTCCTGTGGACCTTCTCCCAATGCCCCACTACCCAAGGGACACTTGTATTCTATGTCTGAGCCCGAATTGGCTGCTCTTCGCGAGTTTTTGGAAAAGAACGTGGCCCAGGGGTTTATCCGGCCATCGTCGTCTCCTCTTTCCACTCTGGTCCTTTTTGTTAAAAAGAAGACAGGAGATTTGCATTTGTGTTGTGACTACCACCGGTTGAACGCCATTACGGTGAGGAATAGTTATCCCTTAACGCTCATTTCAGAGTTAATGGAGCGATTGCGGGAGGCCACTATTTTCACTAACCTCGATCTTCGTGGGGCCTACAACTTGGTGTGGATGCGCAAGGGGGACGAATGGAAGACAGCGTTTGGTACCCGTTATGGCCACTTTAATGCCATTTGGGTTGACCAATGCCCCTGCGGTTTTCCAGCATTTGATGAATGATATATTATGGGACATGCTTGATCGGTTCGTGGTGGTGATGACATTTTGATTTATTCGAGGTCCAGGGACAGCCACCTTCACCAAGTTCGCCAGGTATTACAACGTCTTCAGGAGCATAAACTCTATCCGAAGCTGGAGAAATGCTTCTTTTTCCAGACTTCCATAGAGTTCTTGGGGCATATCATCTTTCCCAAAGGCATTGCCATGGACCCGCGGAAAGTAGAGGCTTTGTGTAATTGGGAACCCACTCGTCGAGTGAAAGACGTGCAACGTCTCTTGGGGTTCGCAAATTATTACAGGTCCTTCATCCCAGGTTTTGCCAAGCTGATTGATCCCAGCACCCAGCTCCTTCTCAAGAAGGTCCCATTCCAGTGGGGGCCCCCACAGCAACAGGCCTTTGAGGCCATCAAGAAGGCCTTCGTTGCAGAACCGATTTTGAGGCATCCTGATCCCCACCTCCATTTGTGGTAGACACGGATGCATCCAATGTGGCTATTGGGGCAGTGTTGTTACAAGCTCCAGCAGATGGCACACCTCTTTTTCCATGTGCATACTATTCACAGAAACTTACTACCTCTGAGCACAACTATACAATCTGGGAAAAAGGGTTGCTGGCCATCAAGGCTGTGTTTGAGACCTGGCAACATCACCTTGAGGGGGCTCAGCACAAGGTGGAGATTTGGACAGATCATCGTAATCTGGAACACTTGACCACTGCTAGGAAGTTGAACCAACGACTGATCCGGTGGTTGTTGTTCTTTGCCAGGTTCAACTTTTCGGTCACTTACATTCCCAGTGGTCAAAATCGGACAGTGGATGCCCTGTCCCGTAAACCTGAGTATCTTTGTCCTGAGGACCCTCTTCCTCCATGTACGGTGCTGCCACCAGAATCTTTGGCCATTATCCAGGAACCGGTGGATTTGAGAGCTCGGGTACGAGAGGCGCAGCACTTAGACGATTGGTTGCAGCAGAGAATGGGGGAATTGGACCTGACTCCCCGTGGACTCTGGAGGAGGGCTTACTACGACATCGGGGCCGATTGTATGTGCCCACCAGGACACTTAGAGCCCTCATCATGACTCAATGTCATGACAACCCAGCTGTGGGCCATTTTGGGTTCTTTAAAACCCTTCATCTGGTTACACGGACTTTTTGGTGGCCTCAAGTCTGGCATGATGTCTTCGCCTATGTTGCCTCTTGTGTAACATGCCGGCAAGCGAAAGCCACATCGGGTGCACCTCCTGGTCTCCTTCAACCACTGCCGACTCCAGACCGACCATGGGGGCCAATCTCCATTGACTTTTTAACACACTTGCCCTCTTCGTTGGGTTATACAACGGTACTCGTGGTGGTTGATATGCTAACCAAGATGGCCCATTTTATCCTCTGTCAGAAGTTACCATTGGCTCGTACTACCGCTCAGTTATTCCTGCAACATGTATTCCATTTGCATGGCCTACTGGATAGGGTAGCTTTGGATCGCGGTGTCCAGTTTACTGCTCAATTCTGGAAGAGCCTAATGACTGCATTACGGGTGAAGGTATGTTTGACGTCGGCACACCATCCGGAGATCGATGGCGGGACTGAGAAAGTAATTGGCATCCTCACCCAATATCTAAGATGTTTTGTCAATCATCAACAGAACGATTGGGTGACCTACCTCACTTTGGCAGAGTTTGCCTTTAACAATTCTCAGCACACCTCCACTCACATCATGCCTTTTTACGCAAATGTGGGCTACCATCCGAGGTTTTTCCCATTGTCAATCTTGAATTCCCCGGTTCCAGAAACATGAGACTTTTTATCTGAACTACATTCGGTGCACCAATTGATTGGGCTAAGGCAGACTACAAAAGGTTCGCGGATCGTTTGCATTGGGCGACACCTTCACTGGCTGTGGGAGACAGAGTGTGGTTGTCCATGAAGCATCTCCAGCTCGATCATCCGATTAAGAAATTGGACCATCGCTTCATCGGTCCCTTCCCTATCGAGGTGGTTATCAATCCCGTTGCTTATCGGCTCACCCTACTGCACTCCATGTGCATTCATCCTGTCTTCCACCATTCCCTTCTGGTTCCTTACACCCCATCATGTACTCTTTGTTCTCCCACTGGTACGAGTTCTCCATCTGTACCCAGTGATGATCCCGCTGTTGATGACACGGTGGTCAGCATTTGGGATTCTCGCTGGCTGAAAGGATGATTTCAGTATTTCTTCGGGAGGCTGGAGGATGGATCAGAGGCTCTTTCCTGGGTGGATGCTTCCATGGTTCCCACTCCGGACCTTATCCAGAGATTCCATGAACAGTTTCCATCGAAACTGCATCCGGATCCTCAGACTCGGGGGAAGGGCCCGGCAGTGAGGGATAGTGTTGTGCCTAGGAGGTTGGAGCCTTGCTATGTCAGAAGACATAGGCTCGAGTGATGAAGAAGATATGGCATTAAGGTTTGAGCCTGCTTTGTTGAGTGACATAGATGGGAGTCAGGAGGAAGAGGAGGACTTGGCTCTAAGATTTGAGCCTGCTTTGCTGGAAGTTTCGGAGTCGTCTTCTTCCCCAGAATCTTCCTCCCTGATTGTGCCTCAGGTGTTGGGAGATAATCAGGAGAGTGTGCCGGAGTTATTGGCCGAAGATCAAGCTGAGAAATTCTGGTCTGATGCAAGAGACAGACAGACGCAGAATCGTCAAATACAACTTAAAAAGAAATGGCAAATCAGGGACTGAGAAAAGAAACTGACATGCCCCTCAGGGAATATAAGGAGGCGTGTTAGCTCTGAATCCCTGTTCGGGTCAAACTTTGTTATTTGCATTTACAGTTTGGAAAAATTATTCTGTTTGGCGTTCGTCTCTGATTTATAGTTCTGCTCGTTATCACTTTGCAGACAGCTTCTGAGAAAACTGCCAACGACAGATTCAGCCAAAGAAAAGTTAACTCTGCTGTTCCTGGTCTTGTCTGTTTGTGTTTTTTCCTTTGGACATTTGGACTCTCACCTCGTGGCCACAGGTGAGACAGAACACCCAAGTACCTGATCTTATTTGTGACCTGGATTTTCAATACATCCACCAGTTCTTCCTTTTGTCTTGATAACATATTCTTTGTCAAAATCTTTGTTTTGTCTATTTATTTTCAAACCAGCCACCTTCCCATATACCTCTATCTTTTCTATCAATTTTAATGCTGTTTCTAGTGGGTCTTCTAAGATGAAAACCAGATCATCTGCAAATACTTGCAATTTAAATTCTTCCTTTTTAATTTTCATCCCTTTTATGTCCTTTTCCTCTCTAATATTTCTGTTTAGCACTTCCAAGGTTAACCCAAACAACAAAGGTGACAGTGGGCACCCTTGTCTTGTTCCTTTTCTTATATCAATAGAGTCCGTTATTTCTCCCTCTATCATTACCTTTGCCATCTGCTTATGATACATAGCTTCTATTGCTTGGATTAATTTTTTACCAAACCCATCTGTTCCAACTGTAATATAAATCACCAATTCACATTGTCAAATGTCTTTAATGCATCTAAGAATATCAAAGCCATTTGTTTTTCAGGGTGTGCCTCGTAGTATTCCAAAGTGTCCAAGATTACTCTCATATTGTCTTTAATTTGTCTCTTTGGCAAAAATCCATTTTGATCAAGGTGAATAAAATTATTTAGGTATTTTTTAAGTCTTTCTGCCAATATTGAAGCAAAAATTTTATAGCCTGCGTTTAGTAGGGAAATAGGTCTATAGTTCTTAATTTGTAATGGGTCAGCCTCCTCTTTTGGAACAAGTGTAATATAAGCTTCTGACCATGATTTAGGTATCTTCTTCTTTAACATAACTTTATTCATAACTTCTAGCAATGGAAGATTCAGCGATTCTTGTAATGTTTTATAAAATTCTGCCGGAAGTCCATCTGGGCCTGGTGCCTTTCCATTGTTTTGCTTCTTAAGTGCTTCAGTTAACTCCATCATCGTTATATTGCTTTCTAACATTGTTTCAATCTCTTTAGGTATCTGGGGTAGATTAGCATTCTGTAAGTACTGTTTAACTCTTTCCTCATCAATATTCTCTTGTGTGTATAGTTTCCCATAATAGTCTCATATGATTTCCTTCTTCTCTTTACTCCCATAGCAAACTTGGCCTTGATCATCTATTAATTGCAATATTTTCCTTGATTCTTTCTCCTTTGTCAGTTTATATGCTAACCATCTACCTGGTTTATTTGCATCTTCAAAATAGTTCTGTTTTGCACCTCTGATTTTCTGGGCTAATTCTTCTTTTTCCATCAATCCCATTTTTAACTTAATGTCTTTTTTCTGTGGCATTTTCTGTAACTCTTTTTCAAGTCCTTTATACTCATCCTCTAATGTCTTAGAGGCTAGTCTTTTTGTGGTATTTCTTTTCCTTGTATAGTCTATTGTCAAGCCTCTGGCATATGCCTTCATTGTATCCCATACATTCTGCGTTGATGTGTCTTCTTTTTTATTTTCTTTAAAGAAAAAAGCCAGTTCTTTCTCCATCCTCTGTATGAAGTCTTTTTCTTTTAATATAGTATTATTTAACATCTATCTAGATCTTCTTCTTTGTCCTTTCCATTTAATTGTCATTGGATTATGATCTGCCCAAATACTTGTTTCAATATTTATTTCTTGAATATTAGCTAACAATTCTGTTGACATCCATATCATATCTAGTCTGGACCATGTTAAATGTCTGTTTGAATAGAAGGTGTATTGTTTAGCCTTAGCATTTCTTTCTCTCCATGCATCTTTTAAATTTATTTCATCTGTCATTTTAAAAAAGGATTTGGGGGGGGGGGTGTCTTTCTGTTTTGCTTTGTTGTTTTCTGTGTTGTATAGTCTAATTTATTGTCTACAATTCCATTAAAATCTCCCATCATAATTGAAATGCTTCATTATTAACATTAATACAGTATTATGAAAGTTCGAACGCTCTCGTTAATGGACAAAAAAGGAGATATCACAGTCACATTTTTAAAAAAGAGTTTTTTCGAAGGCATTTTTGAAACAGGGTTTTTTCTCAGCCGCTTTTCTAAGGGAAATAGGAAACAGTGACACCCTGTGGTCCAAGAAGGAATAACAGGGAGAAGGGGAAAAATTCCTTTTAATAGGTTTTTTAGGTTATTATCCTGTATCTTTATTATTAATATGTTATTAATATTATTAGGACAACACGAGGCTGAAGGCCGCAACATATGAACAGAAAAATACATCCCACTTCAAAAGACTGAGCCTGAAAGTGAGGTAAGAAGGAGTATGATGGCTTCAGTGTTAAGAGGCAGTGTTGAGGGTTAAGAGCCAGAGAGTCTCCAGTGGCCTAGAGGTGGAGCTCTCACCTCACAATAGAGAGTCTGTGAGTTTGATTCTAGGTCAAGGCTGCAGAATAGGTATGTATATGCAGGTTAGGGTTAGGGTCTTTGGAGAGTAACTTGATTCTCCTTTGTGACAGCCTCTGAGATATTGGAAGACTGCTATCATGTTACCCCTAGTCCTTCTCTTCATCAAACTAGACATACCCAGTTCCTACAACCATTCTTCATATATTTTAGCCTCTAGTCCCTTAATCATCTTTGTTGCTCTTCTCTGCACTCTCTCTACATCTTTTTACATCGTGGCAACCAACTGGATATAGTATTCCAAGTTTGGCCTTACCAAGGTATTATAAAGTGCTATTAACACTTCACATGATCTTGATTCTATCTCTCTGTTTATGCAGCCTAGAACTGTGTTGGCTTTTTTGACACCTGCAGCACACTGCTGGCTCATATTGAAATGATTGTGCACTAAGATTCCAAGATCCCTCTCACAGTTACTACTACTGAGGAAGGTACCACATAAGGTACCTGTGCATTTTGTTTTCCTTGCCTAAATGTAGAACCTTATTTTTTTCACCACTGAATTTCACTTTGTTAGCTAAAGCCTTCTGTATCTTAAGCCTATATTCTGAAGTGTTGGCTATTCCTGCTAGCTTGGTGTGGTCTGCAAATTTGATGAGTTCCCCATCTTTTCCTTTGTCCAAGTCATTGATGAAGATGTTGAAGAGTACTGGGCCTAAAACAGGGCCTTGAGGTACTCCACTGCATACCCTCCATGTAGATGCAGTTCCATTGAGGACTACATGTTGAGTGCAGTTGGTCAGGCAGTTATGAATCCATCTGGTGGTGATGCTGTTTAACCCACATTTTTCTATTTTATCAAGTAGTAGGTTATGGTCGACTTTATTAGATACCTTACTGAAGTCCAGGTAAATTATATTGACAGCATTCCTCTGGGCCAAAGATGGTATTCAGCCAGTTCTGATCAGTTTTGGAGAACTGGTAGCAGAAATTTTGAGTAGTTTGGAGAACTGGCAAATACCACCTCTGACTGGAGATGTTACATTATCCTTCCCCTGCCATGCCCACCAAGCCATACCCACAGAACCGGTAGTAAAACAAATTGAATCCCACCACTGTTCTGGGCCACTAATTTTGTCACTTTATCAAAGAATGCAATAAGATCAGTCTCGCATGATCTATTTTTTCCCCCCAGTGAAATTCACAACAGTCTACTCTTCACTATATTTTACTGTTTCCCATTCTATTCTCTGCTTATCATTCCTTATATGCAGGAAAGCAATATAATTTGGATGCAAGCTGATTAGTTTCTCTATCTTCTCTTCCATGGTTCTCTGATTTCTAGAGAAGTTTCTGGAAGTGAGCTTAGAAACAGAACAATAAGTATTTCTGTTTATATACATATATCTCAACTTTTAGATGCCTTTTCAACTCTTGCATTTTATTCATGTCATTTAATAGCCCCCTGAAAAGATATATTTTTGAAAGCCTGATTCTTTTCTTATACAATGTAGAAGAGATACAAATATGCTTGTTATTTTCTTTTCTATTTGGTTCAAAATGCTTATCTAAGTAGCTTGCATTTGAACATGTCTTCGGAGTGGTTTTCAGTACATGTCCTGCAGAGTGGTTTTATTTCTCACTTAACTTTAATAAACTATGGAGGTGAGTAGACAGAGTCATTGGTATGTGACAGAGTCATGTTGGCTGCTAATTATTTAATAAATAGGCCATGGAGTTCATCTAATAATGATACTCCATATGCAATTTTATATGGGATAAAGTAATCTCTGGCACATTTAAGGGTGTTTGGAAGCAATGCATTGCTGCATATTCCAAAAGCAATCAGAAGAAAAAGTCAACCAAAGGCTAGAAAGCTCAGGTTTATGGGCTATGAGCCTGGCTCAAAGAACCATTGCTTTAGAAATGGGAGCAAAAGAATAGTGATTTTCAGGTTTGCTAGCTTTGCAGAGCAAAATTGGGACAGAATTGATGCCAATTTTTGGAATGATCCACTTAGTGACAGTGACCTGCTTAGTGATGGTAACTCTCTTAATGATGGTGTCAATGTTCAGGAAGGAGAAGCTAAAAAAGAACAAGAAAAAGAGTCAGGAGAAAATGATAACTCAGATATGAAGCAAGAGAAGGTTGTAACACAGCAGCAGTCAATGCCACACAGGTCAAAGCAATGGAACAAGGAGATTCCATCTGGCAGGTATTCTGTTAGTGAAGTAAAGGTGTATCATGTGTGGTATGAGCCAAGAAACTATAAGGAAGTATTGGAATTACATAAAATTGAACAAATGAAGTGGAAAGAAGCTATGGACAATGAAATCCATGAGTGAACATAAAGTGTTCACATCTATGACTTTGCCACAGGGTTTCAAAGCCGTAGGATGTAAATGGGTATACAAAAAGAAAGTATTTCCTAACAATGAGGTCCAATATAAGGGAAGATTGGTGACACAAGGTTTTTCACAGAAGAAAAATATGCACTGTGATAAGGTATTTGCACCTATGGTAAAGAGTGAAAGCATAAGATTAGCACTGCATTGGCAGAGGCCACGTGATCATAAAATTTGGCATTTTGATATAACCACATCATTCCTCAATGCAGAATTAGAGGAAGAAATACACATGGTTCAAGTACCAGGGATGAAAGTGAAAAGCCTAACTGTATATAAATTGAACAAGGCCATTTATGGGATGAAGCAGTCAATCAGGAATTAGAATATATGTTTAGATACTGCATTGAAGGATCTTGGATTCAAGAGTTGCAAGGCTGATAGTTGCATATACTCTGGAAAGTTACAAAGTGGGGATTGCCAACTATTAGTATTTGTGGATGATCTTTGCTTCATTGCAAAGGATGTATCACAGGTAAATGAATTTGCTAATAAGTCGGAGAAGAAATTTTGAATTAAAGAATTTGGGAGAATAAAAATTATCTTGCTGTAGAGATACAAAAGACTGAGACAAGTGGTTATATTCTCAGTCAAGAAAGAAAAACTGAACAGTTGTTGGAGTGATATAAAATGAAAGATTGTAATACTCCTCTAACACCTATGAGTACAGATTTTCATAACAGTTTGGGTGAGGATGAAAGTGAAGACTGTGATCAAGAGATGTATCAGTCAACAATAGGGAGCCTGTTATATCTGCCACAGTGGTCAGACCAGACACAGCTTGTTCAGTAAACATTTTGAGTCACTTTAACGGCTACACCAATGCAATTGCATTGGATGGGTATAAAAAGGATTCTCGGGTATTTAAAGGGAACTGTGAATTTGGGTCTTCAAATACAGGTCTCTGAAGAATTAAAATTGAAATGCTGTGGCAATAGTGATTATGCAAATGATGTAAAAAACAGAAAGCCCAATTCTGAGAAAAAATCCCACCGCTGCTGTGTTCGAGGTGAAGCCCTGCAGGATCACCCCATTGACTTGCACGTTCTGGTGCAAGGGGCTCAATGGGGTGATCCTGCGAGGCTTCACCCCAAACATAGCATTGGGAAAGGAGACCAAAGCCAGAGTGGCTTTGCTCTCCTTTTCAAACATCCCGCTATGGCTGCATTCGGGGCAAGGTCCTACAGGTCCACCCCATTGAGCCCCTTGCACTGAAGGCACCTGCCCAAGCAAGTCCGAATGGAGCAGTGCACAAAGTCAATGGGGTGAGCCTGAGAAAGGGAAAGAGAGAGAGAGAGAAAGAGAGAAGGAAGAAGAGAAAGAGAAAAGGGAAAGAGTAAAGGAGACAAAGAAAGGAGGGATGGAAGGAAGGGACAGAAAGAAAAATAAATAAAGGAGGAGGGAGGGGGGAGGAGAAAGATAATAAGATATATATTCTAGTCCAATCAACTGCTCCAGCAGGGTTAGAAGGGAGTGGGTGTGTTTGTGTGTGTTCTCCTTGTAATTTACCAATACATTTTGGGTTTGCCTTCTTCAGAATTGGCACTGTAATACTTTGGGGAAAAGTAATCTTTTCTGGTCCAATGGATCCTGTTTAAAGCCTCAACAAAATGTGAGAGCTTCCTGATAGTCTTGGCCATGTTTCATCCACAAAACCTTTAATTAATAGAAGCCAAAGATGTTTCAATGTACTGGCAAAGATGTTTCAATGTGGAAAAGGGCCTCTAAACTAGGCCTCATTTCAATCTGATGCATCAGGTCTCTCTCTCTCTCCCTCCCCCCTCCCCCTCCATCCCTCTATCCCTCCTCTTTCTTTGTCCCTTTTTCTTTCTTTCCCTTTTCTCTTTCTTTTCTCTCTCTTTCTCTCTCCCATGCTCACCCCATTGATTTGGTGCACCAGTCTGCTTGGACTTGCTTGGGCAGATCCCTCCAGTGCAGTGGGCTCAATGGGGTGGACCTGCGGGGCTGGCACCTAGAACGCAGCAGTGCCGGCAAGTTTGAAAAGTAGAGCAAAGCCAGAGATTGGTAATTTTTGCTGCAAAGAATCACAAAAGCTTCTGGGTTGTGCACAAGAAGGAACACACATGTCAATGCAATTCAGCAACATAAAATAAAGAAATACAAATAAAACAAATCAACAAGAATCAACAAAGCATCTCTGATTAGATTTTATTCACTACTAGAATCTAATCAGAGATGTTTTGCCAATTCTAGTCCAATGACCTGCTCCAGCAGGGTTGGAAGGGAGTGTGTGTATATGTGTGTGCATGGCTGTCAAAACTCCAAAAAACAGGTCAAGTAGTTCTGGGGAGGCAAGTCATAAAATAGAACACTTGCTAAGCAATCGGCCATTGTATTTGGTTTGCCAGTCACCAAACCATGCCTACCCAGTCACATGACCAGCAAGCCATGCCACCAGTCACATGACCAGCAAGCCACACCCACCCAGTCATGTGACCAGCAAACCATGCCCACCTAGTCACATTACCAGCAAACCACGCCCTCAAATTAGGCCATGCTCACAGAAATTTGAATCCCACCCCTGGGTGGGGGGCATTGAGGATGAGTTTGTAGCACCAAGGGGTGGTGGACTGAAAAAGTTTGGGAACCACTGCTCTATCTGAACTTTGTAGAGAAGTAATTTGGTATGTACAGCTGTTACTGGATTTAAACATAAAGGTAAATGAAGCTGTAACAGTGTTTGAAGATAATGCTGCCTGCATTAAAATTGCAACAGGTGACAGAATAAAAAAATAGAAGCAAGCATGTAAATATTAAATATTGTAATGTAAGAGAAGTCATCAAATGTAAATTAATTAGCTTGCTTCACTGTTCTTCAGAGGACAATCTGGCAGATATAATGACCAAGCCATTGGGTGGAGTGCACCATGGGAAGAATATTAAGTTATTTGGTGTTGTGTTTATTTCAATCATAAAGGGAGGAGTGTCAGTGTATAAAGAATTCATGAACTCGAATAGCCATAGCAACAAGTCAGTCAATGTGCACTATTTGATGACTGAAACACAGGATTTGTTGTGTGAGCCATGTGAGATGGTTTGGAGCCTGGGTTAGGAATCTGTTTGATCTCCCACTTGCTGCAGAATTTCTATCCCAATTGATATCAGAGTAGCTAAAACCTCCCCTTAATACTTTGGTAGGATTCCGACATACATTTGTTAATTGGTTAGCCAAGAGTTCATCTATTCTTCTGCTTGATTGGGTGGCCTGTAGTATAAACCTATAGCAATTTCATTTTTTCTCCCTTTTGTACTGATCCATATCAATTCTAGGAAATTTTCATCCTTGGTTTTGTATATTTCTTGTAGAGGTGTAGTGATCTTTTATATACAATGCAACTCCACTTCCTCTTTTGTTAGGTCTGTGCCTGTCCCACCTTGCCTTCCAAACACTACTAGCCAAGCTGTGTCTCCTCCCTCTTGCCATCCAAATGCTGCTGGCAAAGCCACTCCTTTCACCTCCTTGCCATTCAAATACTATTGGCGAAAATGACACCACGGTCCCCCCATTCTGCTACAGCTTTCTAGCACTGCTGCTACTGATGCCCTCTATGTTCTTGCCATTGGGCATGCACCAAAAGCTCACCAGAAACCAGAAGCACCAAAAGTGCATTTAATCATCTCACATTGTTGTGATGCACTGGCTACAACTAGGGAGTCTCAGAGAAGCAACATAGTAGTAGTGGTGGTGGTGTATCACTGGTGAAGGATCAGCCATGGACAAAGGCCTGTGGTCGATCAGTTGGTCTAGAAACACCGGGTGAAATGCACAGGGTCATGTGGCCATAATGCATTGCCCCATTCTGGATTGCTTGAAAACTGGACCACCACCAGATTCTGTGGTTATTATTCTTAGTCTTTGTCCAATGGATTTTAAACTTAACAAGTGGCCATCATTATCTCTACAATGATAAAGTACTATGCATATATATCATATTCACACAGAAGTTTACTAACATTCAAGTTTCCATTGGAAGCTAAAAGAGAAAAATATGGAAATAGACTTTTTAGTTTGCATTATTAATATTTTCTCTTTATTAGCTGTTCCCTATTGTTTAGTTCTGGCCTAATAATGATTATATAGCATTTGGGGAAATAAATGCAGGCCAGCAATCCAGCACTAGAGGCCAAAATGGAAAAAACCTCCACAGCCACCATATATTTGCCTTTGGTGCTCAGGTAGGATGGAACAAAAGAGAGCCACACACTGCAGAAGATCAGCATGCTGAATGTAAGATATTTGGCCTCATTGAAACTACTAGGGAGATTTCTGGAGAAAAAAGCTACTGTGAAACTAGCAGCCGCCAGAAAGCCCATGTATCCCAGGACACAATAGAACATGACAGATGAGCCTTCACTGCACTGTAATACTATTTCCTCTATTTCTGACTGAGTGTCCAGGTCAGGAAAAGGAGGAAATGTGAACAGCCACACCATACAGATACCTATTTGAATCAAGGAACCAGAAAGAACAATGGAGATGGCCAGTCTTCTTCCTACCCAGTTCTGCATCCTTGATCCTGGCTTGGTGGCCATGAATGCCAGAACCACAGTGATGGTTTTTGCCAACACAGAAGACACCGCCATTGAGAAGATGATGCCAAAACTAATTTGTCGTAGAAAGCATATTATATTACCTGGTATAATAAGGAACTGCAGTGAGCAAAGAAAGCAGAGGAGGAGGGAGATGAGTAGAAGGTAGGAGAGATTTCTGTTATTGGCCTTAACTATGGGAGTATGGTGATACTTCAAAAATGTTTTGAGCACCATAATTGTGCAGAGAGAAAAGAAAAGTACCAAAACAACCATGCTTATTCCCATTGGTTCTTCAAAAGACAAGAAAGTTATTTTCTTAAGAATACATGAAGTTTGGTTCTTATTTGGATATTGATCTTCTGGGCATTTCAAACAGTCATCCATGTCTAGAATTAAAATATATAAATTTACATGTGTTGTATACTTATACTGTACTTCGTATCATTTACATGGTTTTTTCTGAAAGTAGTACTCACTCTGACTTCCTAGACTTTCTACCCTTATATTTGGTATCTAAGGGAGCACAAGAGAACATGAGATTTCTCTGCTAAGGGAAGGAATATTACTTGCTCATGAATTCATTACATTATTTCTCTGGTTTTATTTCTACATTGATTTTCAGTAAGGTTTTCTAAAAGGGGATTATTCAAAATAATATTGATAAAAATAAATGTTTTAGGATTATCTTTGTATCAGACGATTTAAATTTAATATTCTTCATTTTTTATATGTCTGAAGGAAAAGTAGGAAAGATGTTTCCTATTCTCTTTTTTAAGCAAAAATCCTGATGTTTTCTGAACGAAGTGGAACAGATTTTGTGCAAGGTAGGATCAGACATTGTTAAAGCCAAATATAGAATATAATCCCGAACTAAGAGAAATTGAATGCTTTATAGATAATCCTTATTTAGCAATTGCCTCAAACCGCAATGATCCATAATTATGATGATGACAAAAAGCAACTTTGTGATGAAGGCCCCTATTTATAACCTTTACCTCATTTTTCTCTCAGTCATGTGTTTACATGCCATTACAGCATTTGGTATGTATTAACCTGTACCTGATCATTTTTTTCCCTTTCCTCCATTGGAAAGTAGAGCAATTGTCTGAATTAGTTTATTGGAAAAACCTCATTCTTGCATAGTTTGCTGCCAGACACTATCAGGGCTCTAACCAATTTAATGTTAAATGCTATTGATTTCTTTGTGACTTATTGCTCACAGTCGTCAGTGCACTAGTCAAACAGCTAGCACCAGTGTCCTCTTCTCAAAGTGTATTCTCAATTGTGTATCTGAAATTTTCTTTCAATCACTTATCTCTAATGAATATAAATACAAACAGCAATATTCTTCTTGTTAATAATCCAAGCTCTAGAATGAGTATTCCAAGCAGTGGGGGAATGCAGGAAAGGCACTAAAGGTAGTTTTTGTTTAATGACTACCTTATTGAACAATTATTTGCAGTTATGATGGTAATGAAAAAAGTACCTTTATGATCAGTTATCACAGAGCTTTAAAAAACTGCAGAGAAAAGGAAAGATGAAATAACTTCATAAAGTACTGTTGTGATTTTGCTTAGCATCTGCTTCACTTAATGACTGGCCACTAAAAAAAAATGACCTGTTTTGTATATAATATAATTCAGCTCCTTTCTTCATGGATTTTCTTGAATTGGCCTGCAGAACCATTGATTAACAACGTCTCTTACCTTTCTGATTTGCCATTTTCTCTTTGGGACATCGAAGACAATCATAGCAGCAAAATGGCTTTGCCTCTTGTTTTTTTTTAAAATAACCAGGGAGGCAACTCTCGGTACACATGGAAGTAGGTAGCATCTGGCCAATGAATGAAAGAAGAAAAATATTAACCTTCAATCATGTATTTGTGGGAGTGATATGATTGACCATGACTGTACAAATAAAGAAAACTAGTGTAATGATTTGGTTTTTTTCAGAAAGATGATAGATGATAGATGATAGATGATAGATGATAGATGATAGATGATAGATGATAGATGATAGATGATAGATGATAGATGATAGATGATAGATGATAGATGATATATATATGTGGATCTTTGGTTATTCGGGTTTTCTCCTGCATAAGATTGGAAGTATCTAGGCAACGTTTCAATGAAGTCTCACTCATCATCTTCAGGCTTGTGTCTTTAGCTCTGTGCTTCTCAGAGTAATGTGAGCTTGCAGCTGCTTCTTCCTTTTAACTGCTAGTAGGGGTATGACCCCCAACCAATGAGAACACATCCCCACCCAATCAGAACACAGCCAAGCCCCCACCCAATCGTCACACCCCCACTAGCAGTTAAAAGGAAGAAGCAGCTGCAAGCTCACATTACTCTGAGAAGCACAGAGC
>NW_020769524.1:104582-136134 GCF_900518735.1 Pseudonaja textilis | reverse complement strand
GTGCTTTTAAAGTTGTAGCAACGTTTCGGCAGAATCTCATCTGCCATTATCAGGCTTCTGTATTCTGTATATCAATACAGAATCCTGATGATGGCAGATGAGATTCTGCTGAAACGTTGCTACAACTTTAAAAGCACAACTATAATGATGTGGGAAAATACCCGAACAAAGCTGAATGCCATAGATAGATAGATAGATAGATAGATAGATAGATAGATAGATAGATAGAGGGGGGGGAGGGAGGGAGGGAGGCAGAGAGAGGGGGGGAGGGGGGCAGGGAGAGAGAGATATATTATACTACGGTCTTGCAGTTTAACCATTCTATTGAACTAGCCTTCAACTTTTACAGTAATATTGGTGCAAATACTTTACACATCATCCCTTTCTTTTTAAGCTTGACAGCAACATACACTTGGAAACACAATACTAATTTAAGTAATTGATTAGATATTCCTGATTTTCAGAAAGTTTGAATTCTTACTTTACTGACATTTCTTTCCATTATTTGATATTATTTGTGACATAATGATATCGAGCTACCCTTTAAATATTATTCCAATAATTCAAACAAATCAATTGGGTTCAAAACTTACTTCATTGAAAGTACTGGGCCAGCTGATGGCTTCTTCATGAATGGTGAACATTTGGTCTTCAGCAGCCCAGGGATCAAGTTTCCCAACTTTCACTCGATGAAAAGACTGATTGGGGAATATGACCCAGTTTTCCATATCCAGTTGTGCAATCAGTTCTCTATTTTCATCAAAGGAAATTTTATCTCCAACACTGTTGTTAAATGAGACTTTTTTTTAAAAAAAATGAAGCTAAGTATGAAAAAAGAAAGAAAGAAAGCATGCTTAATATGGAAAACTATGTGATACCATATAAATCTTTTTTGTTGAAGCATTTAAATATGTCACAGATTTTCCCTACTCTAAGGTGCTAGCATTCTTCTCAAGGATGATTGTGGTGGTCCTTTCACTTATATTCCACTAACTTTCAAAAATTAACAATAATCCAGCCCCTAAAACCATACAATATGTTCTATGTAAAGATATAATTTATTGAGGAAATATGTTGTTTAACAAATAAATATAACTGAGCTTGCCTTACATTGCCTTAAATCTGATACCTGTACATTAGCATAGCCCACCCCCAAGACTGTGTGCTTCTCCACTTCTCTTCTCCCTATATGCCAATGACTGCATCTCAAACAATACATCTGTTAAAATACTGAAGTTTGCAGATGACACAACAGTGATTGGTCTCATTCGAGACAACAATGAATATGCATAAAGACAGGAGGTTGTACAACTTGCCTTGTGGTGTGACCATAACAATCTGGAACTGAACACACTCAAAACTGTAGAAATGGTGGTAGACTTTAGGAGAAACCCTCCCATACTACCACCTCTTACAATACTAGAGAACACAGTATCAACAATAGAGACCTTCAAATTTCTAGGTTCTATCATATCTCAAGACCTAAAATGAACACCTAACATTAAAAACATCATCAAAAAGCACAACAAAGAATGTTCTTTCTGCACCAATTCAGAAAGCTCAAACTGCCCAAGGAACTGCTGATATTGTTCTACAGAGGAATTATTGAATCTGTTATCTGCACCTCTATAACTGTCTGGTTTGGTTCTGCAACCCAACAAGACAGACACAGACTTCAGAGAGAAATTAGGACTGCAAAAAAACCAATTACTACCAACCTGTTTTCCGTTGAGGGCCTGTATACTTCACGAGTCAAATAGAGGGCTGTGAAAATATTTACAGACCTCTCACATCCTGGACATAAACTGTTTCAACTGATGTGTCATTGTTGAGATGATTATGGCTTACAGCTCATGAAAACCCCAAATCCACAATCTCAGAAAATTAGAATATTGTGAAAAAGTTCAATATTCTAGGCTCAAAGTGTCCCACTCTAATCAGCTAATTAAGCCCTAACACCTGCAAAGGGTTCATGAGCCTTTAAATGGTCTCTCAGTCAGGTTCAGTAGGAATCACAATCATGGGAAAGACTGCTGACCTGACAGTTGTGCAGAAAACTATCATTGACACCCTTCATAAGGAGGGAAAGCCTCAAAAGGTAATTGCAAAAGAAGTTGGATGTTCCCAAAGTGCTGTATCAAAGCACATTAATAGAAAGTTATGTGGAAGGGGAACGTGTGGAAGAAAAAGGTGCACAAACAGCAGGGATGACCGCAGCCTGGAGAGGATTGTCAGGAAAAGGCCATTCAAAAGTGTTGGGGACTTTCATAACGAATGGACTGAGGCTGGAGTCAGTGCTTCAAGAGCCATCACACAAACGGATCCTGGACCTGGGCTTCAAATGTCATATTCCCCTTGTCAAACCACTCCTGAACAACAAACAACGTCAGAAGCTTCTTACCTGGGCTAAAGAAAAACAAAACTGGTCTGTTGCTCAGTGGTCCAAAGTCCTCTTTTGCATCTCATTTGGAAACCAAGGACTCAGAGTCTGGAGGAAGAATGGAGAGGTATACACTGCAAGATACTTGAAGTCAAGTGTGAAGTTTCCACAGTCTGTGTTGATTTGGGGAGCCATGTCATCTGCTGGTGTTGATCCACTGTGCTTCATTAAGTCCAGGGTCAATGTAGCCATCTACCAGGAGATTTTGGAGCACTTCATGCTTCCTTCCACCGATGAGCTTTATGGGGATGCTGACTTCATTTTTCAGCAGGACTTGGCACCTGCCCACACTGCCAAAAGCACCAAACCCTGGTTCAATGACCATGGGATTACTGTGCTTGATTGGCCAGCAAACTCACCTGACCTGAACCCCATAGAGAATCTATGGGGCATTGCCAAGAGAAAGATGAGAGACATGAGACTGAACAATACAGAAGAGCTGAAGGCTGCTATTGAAGCATTCTGGTCTTCCATAATACCTCAGCAGTGCCACAGGCTGATAGCTTCCATGCTACACAGCATTGAGGCAGTAATTGTTGCAAAAGGGGCCCAAACCAAGTACTGAGTACATATGCATGCTTATACTTTTCAGAAGTCCAATATTGTTCTATGTACAATCCTTATTTTATTGATTGCATGTAATATTCTAATTTTCTGAGATTGTGGATTTGGGGTTTTCATGAGCTGTAAGCCATAATCATCTCAATTATGACAAATCACAGCTTGAATTATCTTGCTTTGCATGTAATGAGTCTATTTCATATATTAGGTTAACCTTTTAAGTTGCATCACTGAAATAAATGAACTTTTGCACGATATTCTAATTTTTCAAGTTTCACCTGTATAAGAAAATTTAGTACAAATTATCTACAGAAAGAAATAGGACCTCACTTTTCAAAATATAATAATTATCTTTCTTTAATCCTAAACAGTCTGTCATTGATGCATTTGTCTCATTGATAAAGAAATCCGTATAATTGAATACATCCATTTTTATTGCTGCTATAAAATGCCATGATAAGGAATGGAAGATAAAGTGCGTTATAAGCATATTTCTTCTAAATTGAAAATGTGCTTATATTCAGATTGAACTTTTATGGGATATATGTATGATTAGAAGGAGGAGTGAAGGAGAGCAAAAATAGACTAAGAGGAGTTTAAATCAAATTGAGAGCACATCAGAGAACATATATTCTGAAAAATCCTGCTGATGTGTTATTAGCAAGTTGCTGTTCTTTTGTTATGACAGATTGAAAAGTAGAAAAATTACTAATCACTGCACTCTCTGTGTGTCTCTTTCACACACACACACACACAATTTTCTGATCGTCTTTCTTTGTCTTCATGTACATGGTAATTATGCACTCATTTCATGTCTTCTTTTTAAAAAGTTGAAAGCATGGTCCTTTGTTCCTACAGTTGGGAAGGGATCCAAATATGCTTGGATTGGCCTAATTATATAAATGAACAAAGTTTGAATCCTTTACCTCAAAGCAGATAATTCCTGCTGCTCTGTCATTTGTAGTGAGGATTCATGGTGATTGGATCCCACTCTGCATTTATGGATTTTTCTTTGTCTAGAAAGGTAGTGCTTTGTGGTCACAGAAGTATTTTCAGCTTGAAAGACCAAATAGAAATTTCTACTTCTTCAACCCTTCTACACAGATTAAAATTTATGCATTGTGTTCATTATTTTGACCTATACACCTAATAACTGAAATGCATAACTTAAACTTAATTTAAGAAAGCAGCTGTTGTCACCTTGAAAGGAATAAAGCTTGTTAAATGAAATAATTCCTGTATTTATGAGTCTATGTGTCTGATGTGGAGAGCGGGGAGAGAATGTAAAGCATATGTCCTAACTATCTAAGGAAAATAACTTGAAAGTAAGTGATCCAGGAAGCATTAAAAATAATAGAGATTATACAAAATGTGAGAAAGGGATAAAAAATGAACCTGCAAATTGTTAATAATTTTTCATCTAATTCTGACTGCACTTTATGATCTGAAGGCTGTGAGATGCTGGGGAGTCAGTTCAATTCATATCCCATTTCCAATAAAATTAATCATTCACCAAATTACCTGCCATGGCTGGAGATCCTGGAGATTCAGTTTTCTGCCATTCAGTTTTTGCCTATGCTGTTGGCCAAACATCATGGCATGTAAAGCCTGTGCCACAGCATACACCGCATTGTATATACTGTAACTATGACTGGTCATCCTCATTTCAAAAAAGGTCCCAGGAAGCCTCTCCAGTTTCTCCCTCCCTGTACACACACCCTCTGTTTCTTTATTCTCAGATAGATTTGGAAACACACAGGCAAATGCTTGCTCCCACACATTTTTGATGAAACCATCTTCTTTTGAGCTAAAATGGTTTCTTGTCTGGAGAAAGTGTTGGAATCCTGTAATTTCACTTGAGTAAGTTGCAAAGGTCAGAGCACCATGTAGGTCTTGGATATCCCAACTTTTCTGATAAAAGAATGATGCAAGACCCATTTGGGAAGCCATGATCAACACTTTACCTTTTGGCTTTATAGAAACTATTTCCATTTCAGGTAGACGTAACAACCACCTTAAATTTAAAAGATTATTATCTTTGATTATAATAACTTTGGCTTTGCTGTTAACAAGAAGGTGAAACATTTCAACCAGCCATTTCAGATTATCAAAAAAATTGTTGATATAAACTGGTTTGAATTTTTCTAAGAAGGCAATACAGATGCCATGTATAGGAAACATTGAGAAGATTAGGTGCTCAAACATTCTTCCTCCAAGTCCTTTTGTAAATATCCCAACCCAAGTCCACCTGAAGTGCAACAGTAGTCGAATAATGCCGCTGTAGTAAAGTTCTTCACCTGGAACCATGGGGTAATAGAAGTGACTTTCATATTGTAAGGAACCAGTTGGGAACTATGGAAATAAATGAGTTTTATAGGTATATAGAGAAAAACAGCAAGGAGAAATACATGATCTGAAAAAAAAATGTGTGTCATTTTTAATTAATATTTTCAAAATATGGAAATATTGTCAGCACATGTTTTCACATAGTTTCTTTTTTAATATATATATGTATATATTATTTTATTCATAACAAAGTTAAAATACAAAATACAAAACTCCCCCCCAAAAAATATCCAGAGACAGAAAAGAAAAAAATAACAATTAAAATATTTTTTAAAAGGTGTATTAAAAAAAGACCATATTATCCCCCCCCCCAGCTGAATGCTTATTAATACATTAGTACACCATTAACTTACATCCTTTGTGAAATAGGTCTTTCCCAAAATTTTAAACTGCTAAATCTAGTTCCAAATTATTGACCTATCTTCTATATGTTATCTTAGTGACAAAGTAGTTAATGGGAAAAATAATAATATTAAAACAAAGGAAAATTAAAGTTTTAAAACTCACTGTTAACAAATTATTATTGTACTCTTATCTATCTGAAGTCATTCCAAAAGTTATAAATAGTTTGTCCTGAATCAACTACCAAGCTTTGTTTTTATATTGCTATCTCTTATTATTAGAAAATCTGTTTATATGAAGCACCCATGAGCAAACAAAGGGTATAATTCCCATGCTCTTTATTACTCAACTATATTATTATATTAGGAAAAAAGAAATTCTATTCAGAACAAAAGAGCATAGAACATATACCGTAGATCCAAACTTGTAGACACTGTCATCTACTGGCTAAATACTACTGTAGTTGTTGCATAAAAATAGATTCCAACAATGAATTTCAACATCCCCACTCAACAACTTAATCCTTATATTAGTCCCATTTCAGATCTCAGTTCTACAAATCTGTTTCTTACACGTGGTTTTGTCAAAGTATCTGCAATCATGTTATTAGTTTCACAATATGTAAGCACAATGACATTTTGTTCAATCAGATCATACAATGCAGCCTGACATCAATATGCTTTTTGCTTGGATTGATCTTCTCATTGGTAGAAACTTTGATACATTCTTGATTGTCCTCATATAAGACAGTGTGTTGGGACATTAACTCTCCAAGATTTTCAAATAATTGATGTAACCACAAAACATCTTGACTGGCATAAGCAGCAGCAATGTATTCTGCCTCTGTGCAAGACAAAGCTACTGAGGTCTGATTCTTGCTGAATCAAGATATAGGACTGCCTCCTAATTTGAACAAGTAACCACTTGTAAATTTATGAGTACTTGGATCACCTGCCCAATCAGAGTCCACATATCCCACAAGATTCAAATCACCAACTACAAATAGCTTCAGACTCAAGTACTTTGTTTGTTTGAGATATCTCATGACTCTCTTGATTGATGTCCAGTCTCTTTGATGTGGTTCACTCATGTGTCTACAAAGAAGTAAAATGGCTGCTATGATGTCTGTGACATGTAGTGGTTGCAATATATAGTTATGCCCCCAATGTCAAGGTTCCAAATAATGAACCCAACTAATTCAGCACTCCGAGACTTTCAGCTTTCTCAAAGGATTGGTTTATTGAATATAGTACATCACCACATTTGAAAGGAAAACCAGCTCTGACTATTTCCTATGCTTTCAGTATAATAGACATCTCCCTCCTTCTTTGTCACAGGTAACATTGTGTGATTAGGTGTTCTGGCACCTCCTTAATAACCTCTTCCAGTCTCTGGCCAGCACCTGTTGAGATGACCACGACTTCCACTAGATAGTAAGGTCTGGTCTGACATTCCAGAGCTCCCCACCAAAATGTGTCAAGCTGAGAAATGGAAAAGAAGACTATGACAGGCCCAATCCATTTTGAAGTTGACACATTGCTTGTCAGTTCTTTTCATTAGTAGAAAGAAGATCCTCATCACCTTCTGTTTTTAGATATGTTGTATCCATGGGAGTACTTCTTTGGCTTCAGTCATGCCAATCTATTGAAGCCCTGCCTCAATTTTAGATTTCTGATTTAATAAGAAGCTGCCACCTTCTTTATGCTGTAAGTTAATTCCTAGTTAATATGTCACATCTCCAAGATCTTTAGTCTTAAAATGCTGATTAAGCATAGCAGTCAACTTTCCAATTTCCTCATCCATTTTGTGAGCAACAATCAAGTCATCCACATAGAATAAAATACACATATATTCAGAATCTACACATTTTGAGTGTAGACAAAAGTCAGCTCTGCTTCATATGAATCCTTCATCTAGCAAGACTTTGTTTATTTTTAAATTCCATGCTTGAACTCATTGCTTGGTCCATAAAAAGATATCTTCAACTTGCACGCAAGATGTTCTTCTCCAAGTTCTCCATGTTTCCTTCTGTCTGAGTCATATATATTTCTTCTTTAATATTACCATTAAAAAGGGCTGTTGTGATTTAGTATTTCACAACCATTTCCCAACAAGCCACCATTTCAACAGTATTCTGAAAGTACTTTAATTTGCAACTGGAGCAAAAGTAGCATCATTCTCACCAAATTTTTGTGAATATCTTTTTGCTACTAACCATGTTTTGTACTTATAGAACAGGGGTCTTCAAACTTGACAACTTTAAGATTTGTGGACTTCAACTCCCAGAATTCCTCCTCCAGTCATGTTAACTCAGGAATTCTGGGAATTGAAGTCCATAAGTCTTAAACTTGCCAAGTTTGAAGACCCTTACTATAGACCTTGTGTTCAGAGTTGCATTTGACCTTAAAAACCCAGAGAACCTATATGTCATAGGGTTAATAAAAAGAAAACACAATCTCTGCTCCACTCTGAACCAATGACTTTTTAATCTGTATTTAATCTTTTGCAAAATTAATCTGTTTTTATATTTATGATTGTTTTATATCTCTATTTTTATTATATTCTAAGCTGCCTAGAATTGGAATAGCAATTACATAGCAAAATAAGTGGCATAAAAATAATAAGTATATAAAATAAACAATAAACATACGTATCATGCGATCTTAATTACTTTATTATATATTTTAAATATTTTTCCACCTGTTTTCCAAAAACTTTTAAATTTAAATATTGTTTTACCCTATTTTAGACTTTTATGAACTGCTATAGGTTAAGTGCTTCTTGGTGTAGAATATTAAATTAACTAGCTGTGGCACTGCATCTCCAATGATAGTTCTGTCAATTCCTCTTCAAGCATCTGTTCTGCTCATGTTAACATGAGATATTGAAGGAAAGGGACAAAACATCAAGGAAGACTAAATTGAGGACAGGAAGTGATTTCTGCTTTACTGTAATTGGTAAGGCAGCTTCTGATTCTGCTATACTGATTTAGCATCTGCTATAATGATTTAGCCTGGCTCCAAATTCAAGGATATCTTTTCCTTTTACAAAGATATGTGATTCACCAAGATGTGGTGTTTTGGTATCTTTCATTCACTAAGTGAAAGTAACTGTATCAGTCTCACTTTCTTATCCCAACCTATCTGGTAGTTTTAGAGAAATATTTAGGAAGTTCTTGTTTACCAATTTCTCATTTAGTGACTGTTTGAGGTCATAACTGCTGGAAATAAAATAACTCTGCAACCAATGCTTACAGCAGCACAATTGTCATATTGATAGCTATTTGGATGCTTCACAATTTGTGTAGTTTTAGTGTACATTGCTGCATCCCAAGGTCATGGATCACCATTTTGTGGGCTTCACAATCTGCTTCCAACAAGTAGAATTAATGCAGCCCTGAAGGGCAACCATATGTCATTATAACATGATGTCTCATTTAAAAATCATGATAATTTGCTTAACAACAGAAGCAGAGGTGAGGTTGTAAGTAAAGCATAATCATGTAATGTTTCAGTTAGTGATCATAGTGCTTAGTGATAGATTTGCAGTTCCATTTGTGGTTGGTAGGTCAGGACTATATATAAGAGAAAAAACCATTACTTATGCCTCCTTAAATACCTGAAAGGAAGAATATATTAATAAAATAAAATATAAACAAATAAAAAGTGCAAAGATTATATAGTTTTTTTGTTTTCCCATCACATTAACAATTTACATGAGAAGACTATAGGTCCAATGATCATTAAAGTTCCAATGATCATTAAGATTAATCTTTCAAACTCAATAATAGCAATACCAAAATTTGCAAATTGATTTTTTTAGCTTTGTTTTGTACTAAATGTTCTTCTTTAAATATAATTACTGGATAAATAAATGGAAATTTAATTATACTTTCAAGTTCTAAAATATCATACATCTGGAAAGACAAAGGCATACATCTTACCTGTGGAACTTTGTAAGTCTCTAATATATCTGCCATATCACTAGCAATTCCTGGATCAACAGTCCCAACAACTGATATGAGTTTGTTCAGGATGCCACAGTTGTAATTGGGAACAAATCTGTTCTCATTGGAGAAAAGTTCCATTTTGGCATGATAGCCAGCATACCTATCATAGATTTTGAAGCCCAAGGTGATATTGGGTAAGAGCTGGAGGTCTTGATTGATTTTCATCACAGCAAATACCATGGTTAAGATATGCTGATAATATTTAGTCAGGACTCTGCAACAGGAATTAGAAACTATATCAAATGGAATTCTGCATTTATAAAGGACAATGAAATTAACCCTGTGAAAAAATAATATCTATTTCATGTTAACTGATTAAAGGTTAAGTTCTATCTAATCATTTAGAATACTCACTGCTTTATGTTTTTATTTTTATACCCTTACCCAGTATATATATATTTCTCTCTCTTTGCTATTTCTAAGTAATTCTTATTCTTCAAAGCTCACAGCATCATTATCAAGAATGTAATATGGACATTAGCTTCCTGCACCTGGGAAGCAAAACTGAATTAATTGCACTTTTTTCTGTTTCATTTTAATTCTACAAAAAATGGCAAAAATGATCTATATTTAGAATTTAGTCAATCTTCTACAGAATAAGTGTAGAAGACTACAAGCAACAATGAATTTTATAGAACCATATATAGAATCATATTGCAGTTTTATCTATTATATTACTTTTTGAATATTAGAAACTCTACAATTAAACCAAAAATCAAAGACTTTCTTTCCTAACAACATATATAAAAATAGGTGTAATGATGTGAAATTATAGTCATGTTATAATGAAGAAAGTGGGAAGAAAATAGTGAAGTGTCCAAAGAAAGGCAAAATGAAGGTTTTGCTAATAAAAGGACATTGGGAACAAGAGTTCATGTGACTATATTCCCCTACTCCTCAGAAAAATATTTCAGCTCATGAATTCTCATTTACTGAAATAAAATATGCTGTATTCTAAGCAAACATTATTATTCTCATAGTTCAATGCAATTTCACATCTTCTGCAGAATCAGTTTTATAATCTGGTGCTATAATTCCCAATCTAAACAAAAGGACTAATGGCTGGAATTCCTGTCTTTCCTGTCTTTAGTAACTATGAAATTTGGAAGATTAGTTAAAAAAAATTAAAGTTTAAGGAATATAGATTCTTTTTATTTTTTCCCTTCCAGTGCAAGAAAATAGTTTATCAAATATATCATCCAATTAAACATTAACACTAAAGGATAATTTTGAATTACTGCTGTAGAATAGATACTAAATAATGTATTCTAGATTAATAGCTATAAAAAGAAAATAATGTCTTACAGTGATTCACCTACAAGGGAATGATGGGGATCTTCCACAAAACTTCCGACATCTCTAGTTATGAAAACAAAAGAAGTCATACCACCAATGAGAAGGTCACCTGGTTGGAAATATTTGTGATCAATTGGGATAGGAACCTGGATGCTGCATTTTACTGCTTGAGTCTTGCAAGCCATATGTGGCAAAAGCAGTAGAAGATTTAATATCATCATAATGGATAGTAATCTGTTGACAAAGTTTAGTTCATTGCCATAACATTCTTAAAAATCCCCAAAACTAGACAAGCTTGAATTGAATTTCTCTGTTCCTCAAATAACCTCTATTCTGTAATGAATCTTAGAATGTGAATGGCCCTGAAAAATCATACTGGTTATTTTACTTGTCCCTACATTTTTTAATCGTTTGTTTATCCATCAGCACTTTGTCCTAATTGTTTCAAATACAGTAATTTGTCAATCAGAACTTTGAGGAACAGCAAACTTAATAATAGTTTTTTTATATAATGATAAGAGGAGAAGAAAATTGCAACCTTCAAATTAATGAAATAGTAAAGTTAGAATGATTCAATAAGACCTCATATATCAGAAAAGTTTTTGAGATGGGGAACGATAAACATGGCAAAGATAGGGATATTCATGCCAGCCAAAATGTTTATCACGACTACGCTAAAGAAATTTAGAGAGTACAAGAGTACATGCACATAACACCTCTTTTAACCTCTTTGCAACAAAGTTCATTTTTCTTTTGCAGTTGCCTTGACAGCTGCAGTGAGATCTTAGAAAAAATTCTCTTTTGCTTAGTGAGGCACTTGCCTATTACTATCATAGAAAATGCAAAGTAATATCAATGTTCATACAAAGATAATCTTAAAACAGGAACTATAAATTGATATGACCATAGATCTGCTTCTCTTCTTTTTAAATTGAGGTGTTCTTGTGTTTTAATCCTTGTCTCCATAAGATTAGTATTTCATTAAGATGCAGTTTCTCACAGTACCAAGTGGTGACACTTAAAAACTTGAGCTGTATTTTTATGTTTCTGAGCAGAAAGTATACTATACGTATACTGTATAGGTATAAATAAAGTGAAGCCTGGCTCAATGCCAGTAACAGTGAAAGGGATCTTGGAGTCCAAATCGAAGCTGGTATTTCTGCTGCCATGAAGATGGAGCAAATCCTTGTGGAAAGCATACAGCTATCTTAGCCCATTTTCCTCCTAAACTACTAACTGAATATAAAGAATGTCAGCACATTGATGTTTCCACACGTCAGGTTATGATATATTTTTATTATGCATTGATATATTTATTTATATATCAAATATTTGAAATCAAATCACAATCCTCTTCAAAACAAACTGAAAAGTGGCTGATTAATGAAGACTATTTATTTATTTATTTGTTTGTTTGTTTGTTTATTTTGTCAAGCAATTATAAGATAACAGGTATAAATATAAACATAGTTATGGATACATGGAATGGATGCATATAAGAAAAAAAACAGTAGGACAGGGATGGTAGGCACATTAGTGAGCTTATGCATGCCCCTTACAGACCTCTTAGGAAAGGGGTGAGGTCAATAGTAGACAATCTAAGGTTAAAGTTTTGGGGGTTTGGCGTGGTTTACCTTGACTTTGTATCTATTGTGTGTTCTTGTACTGTTATGGTTGAAGCTGAAGTATTCATGAACAGGTAGGACATTGCAATGTATAATTTTATATGCTATACTTAGATCGGACCGAAGGCGGCGTAGTTCTAGGTTTTCTAGGTCTAGAATTTCAAGTCTGGTGGCATAAGGTCTTCTGCAACGAGTGGAGGAGTGGAGAACTCTTCTTGTGAAATATTTCTGGACTTTCTCTACTGTGTTAATATCAGATATGTAATGTGGGTTCCAGACTGATGAGCTGTATTCAAGTATTGGTCTAGCAAATGTTTTGTATGCTCTCTTTAGTAATGTGATATTACCAGAGAAAAAGCTGCATAGGATTAGGTTAATAACTCTTAATGCCTTTTTGGCTATGTATTTAGAGTGGGCTCTAGCATTTAGATCATTAGATATGAGAACGCCAGAGTTTGGATCATCAGCGAGATCTTGACTATTCAGTTTGTATTTTATTTTCTGATTTTTTTGTCAATATGTAAGACAGCATTTATTTGTTGAGATTTAAAGTTGTCATTTGTTTGATCATTCTGATACATAGTCGAGGTTTTTTTTGAAGGGTAGCAATGTTGTCTGTGGTGTTGAATAGCTTTATATCATCAGCGAAGAGAATGCAGTTGCTTTTAATATGATCACAGAGATCATTTATGTAGAGTATGAAGAGAGCTGGTCCTAGAACACTGCCCTGGGGGACACCACTGTTGACAGATACAGAATTTGATAGGACGCTCCCAATTTTGACCATTTGTTGTCTGTTTGACAGCAATGCTTCTATCTAGTTATGCAGTTGTCCAGAGATACCATAAGATTTTAGTTTTAGGAGTAGTTTGTCGTGTACCACTGAATCAAAGACTTTTCAGAAGTCTATGTAGATTGCGTCTATTGTTTTGCCCTGATTGAGTTGTGTAGTCCATATGTTTTTACACTGTAAGAGTTGCAGATGACATGATAGTTTTTTTCTGAAACCAAATTGTTTATTAGAGAGTAGATTGTTTGTTTCTAAGTGGAGGATAATGGATTGGTTAATGATTGATTCCACGACTTTACAGGTGATGCAGCATAAAGAGATTGGTCTGTAATTTTCAACGAGGCTGGGGTCTCCCTTTTTGAAGATGGGGATGACCATGGCTTATGACCATAGTTTTGGCAAGGAGCTGGTCCTAAAAGATTTTTCAAAGATTATGCGTAGAAATTCAGCTATGGCAGTGGATAGCTTTTTTAAGAAGTAGGCACATATTCCATCTGATCCAATAGATAGAGATGGTTTTAGATTGCGTAGTACTTTTTTAACGTTGTCTTCTGTGAAATTTATATGTATTAGATCATTGTAGTTGTCTGTGGTTCGACTACGAACTACTGGGCACGATCCATTGCTGTTTACAAATACTGAGCCAAAGAATGTGTTAAAGAGGTTGGCTTTAATGGTGTCATCATTGCAGTCTTTACCATTTGGTCCTTTCAGGGGTGGGATGGATCTTGAGTCTTTTAGTTTGTTGTTTACAAAATTGTAGAAAGCATGGGTGGAATTGGTGCATAGAAGGTTTTCCTCTTATTTAACGTGATAATTGATGCATTCAGTCTTTATCTGGTGGCATAAATTTTTGTATCGACTTTTGAAGTTGGCAACGTGACCAGATTTGTTTTTCTGCCAAAGTGATTTCTTTTTGGATTGAAGCTTCCTTTTTGTTATGGGTAATTTTTTTTCTGGTTTGGGGAGTTGTTATTGGTACATATAGTTTGATGACTCTTGATTTCAAGTAAAAATACGTTGTAATATGTTGTAATGGTCTTCTATTGCATCCAGTGAATAGAAATTTCCAATCAAGAGATGAGAGATTGTTGTTTATAAGGTCATAGTTGCCTTTTTTGAAGTTATAATTGGGGATTCCGTCATTGTGATGAATTTTGTGTGGACATATGTTGAGACAATCATGTTGTGGTCACTGTTGGAAAAGGGTTCTTTAATTTATATTCTGTAAATTGAATTTAAACTATTACAGAAGATGAGTTCGAGGCAGTTGTTAAGTCTAGTGTTGTTGGTTACTAGTTGTTCTAGTCCCAGATTTGTTACAGCTTTGTAGAAGGTTGCATGTGTGGGTTCAGTTGTACATTTGTTAAGGGTCCAGTTAATATGCAGTAGATTGAAGTCACCAAGAAAGATAAAAGTGTGTGGGCAGGATGCTGCCCATGTTAGTAGTGTATTTAGCTTGTTTGCATGTTTGATGTCATAATCAGGAGCTCTGTAACATAGTAAGAACTGAAATGTGATATTTAAGGACAGTTCACAGACAATGTTCTCAGGAAGAGCAAGCTCCTGGGTAACTTGGATGTCTTTTAGATGTAGGGACTTTTTATAGAAAATAGCAACACCACCTCCTCTAAGAATTTCACGATCTGATCGGTAAACATAATAGTCTGTTACTGTGGTAATGGAGTCAGGGACAGGTGCGTTGAGCCATGTTTCACAGGCAAATATAATGTCGAATTTAGCCATATTTAGTATGAGGAGAAATTAAGGTATTTTATTTACAAGGCTTCTTGTATTGAGTAGCTTGTATTTTATTTACAAGGCTTCTTGTATTGAATAGCTTAATACTACTCAATACAAGAAGGCTGGAAGAGAGGTAGTTAGAGGTGGGCATGCTTAGTTTTGAGTGATGTTGGATTGGATGGGGTGGGTTGGATGCAGAGTTTTGGGTTGTTTGACTTTGTTTTGATCCAATCACCATGGTAGTCAATGTAGAGATCCTTTTCTCCATTGTCTAGATGGTTTTTGAGTTCTGCGCAGAGTTCACTTAATTTAAGATGCAATCTTTCCAAGAGTTTTATGCTCAATGCATAGTTCATAAAAGAATCCCCAGGGTATAAATATCAAGAATGGGGATAATGGAAATTTAAAGGAAGGAATACTAATGAGAGAAATAATAGACTGTGCTGTCTGTTTAGCTCTAGCTGAAAAAAATATTATCAAACATTATCCATCTCCAAGCATCATTATGTGTTCCCACTGTGAATAGGAATAAACATTTTTTCCCTGAAAATGAGTCCTGATTCTTTAAGCAACTTGATTCCAACCCATTTTTAATCACATCATGAGCTGCATTCTTTAAAAAGACCAAACCCTCTTCATTTCTGAGATTTGGAATTTTAATAAAAAGTACTACTTTTACAAAGTTTTGTTCATATGCCCAAAACAACTCCTAATAATTTGAACACCTCATGAGTCAATAATTTGAAGTATAAAAAGAATTAAAAGAAGAGATGATAAAAGGAAGAAATAATGATAATAGGATTATTTGGATATGTATATTATTACTATCTTCTCTTTATTAGTTGTTCCCTGTTATTTTGTTTTGGCCTTACAATGATTATGTAAAATTTTGTGGAGGAAAACCTCTACAGCCATCATGTACTCTTGCTATACAGGTAGAGCCACACACCGCAGAAGATCAGCATGCTAGATATGAGACATTTGGCCTCATTGAAACTGCTGGAGAGATTTCTAGAGAAAAATGCTACTGTGAAACTGTTAGCCTAGGACACAGTAGAATTCATTGCACTGTAATATGATTTCCTCTACTTCTGAATGGGTGTCAACATCAGTGAAAGGAGGAAATGTTAACTGCCACACCATGCAGATGCCTGTTTAAATCAGGGAAACCAGAAAAAAAAATGGAGAGTGCCAGTCTTCTTCCCACCCATTTCCTCATCCTGGATCCTGCATAAGGAAATCAGTGGGAAGCCATGAAAGCTTTAACCACAGTGATGGTTTTTGCCAGCACAGAAGACACAGCCAATGAGAAGATGATGCCAAAGATAATTTGTAGGAGAACACATACTATATTGCCTGGGGAAACAAGGAACTGCAGAGAGCAAAGGAAACAGAGGAGAAGGGAGATAAGAAGAACCTAAGTGAAATTTTGATTATTGGCCTTTACAATAGGTGTACTATGGTGTTTCAAAAATGTTGCTAGCACCACAACTGTGCAGAGAGAAAAGAAATGTACCAGAGTGACTAAACAAAGTCCCATTATTTTTTTTAATATGACAAGAAAGATGTTTTCTTAGGAATGCATGAATCTTGATCTTTAATCCCACCCTCCAAATTAGAATTGCCTTATATATAACCCAAAATTATTCTTCTATGGTACAACTCCACTTCTTTGGAACAGCTTACTCAACACTGCTCTTACAGTTTGAATGTATATGCCAATCTGTTTAAAAGATTGTTGAAGATATATACATCCTAAACTTCTGTAGGATGCATGTGTGTCTGGGACTGTGTCCATGTCTGTCTGTCTGTATCTGGATTGGAATAGAACAGCTTGTTTCTAACCTTCACCACTAATGAGAGGGAGCCATTGCTGGTTCTTCTCTTAATTCTCTTATCCTCTTTATCTACTAACTGAATGAACTACAGAACCAGGAAACACTTTCACTGCTAGCCCCACCCCACCCCACCCCCGCCCAACTGAGTAAAACAAAAACTGCATTTGTATTGCATTGAGATACCATGCAACTATTTATAATGGCAATGGATTCCTCCAACATAGCAACTGAGGTAGTGTGTCAGCCTTGGAAGCCATATTAGCCCAGAAGCTTCCACGTTGCCATGTTCCTGTGCCTGGGGAATTGGGAGGGGGGATTTCATATAGTGTATGTAGTTAGACATAATAGCATTCTTCTTTTCAGTCAAGGTCATGTCATCTTGCACCTGGTCAAGGAGTGGTTAGGGGAATGTCTCCAGTTGGGATGGATGGTGATTGGGCCATGTGATAGACTGAGGGATACAAGGGGTGGGTCTTTGATTTTCAATTACTAATAGAAAACCTAGAATGTGCCAGTATGACACATTTTCCCAGATGTGCCAGTATGACAACTCTAATAAAATGGAACTTTGAGAAAATGCCAGTCTTGGAGTTTTCAGAGTTGGCGTTCATTTTCTGGAATGCTGATACAGTGTTACTCAGGCTGGTCAGTACTATCTATCTTTTTCCACCAATCTTCTTCTTCCAGAATGTACACTGATGCAACATAACTACATCTTCTAGTGTAAGATGCTTGCAATCAATGCACCTTTTGAATGTAGCAATAGCTCATGGAGGAAAACATTGAACTTTGTTAGACTACTTAGAGACCAATAGTATTTAGAACATCTGTAGACTATTCAAAAACTGAACCATCAGTGGATATTGTAGTCATTATTCTTAGCCTTAGCCCACTGAGATTTTTAAATTAATGAGTGGTCATAATGTTGGTCTACAATGACCAATAAAATCTACAAACATCATACTCCCAGAGATATTTGCTGCTAGCCAGTGTCCCATGAATCTTCTACAAAATACAATAGCAATTGAGTCAAGACCCAATTATGCCATTCCTACCTTCATAAGGCACCTGCTAGCCAACCAACACACAAAAATGTTCCTGTTCTTCAAGGGTTAGTTCTGTGTCCCTATGGAATTATTATGCAATACAATGCTTTACTTCATGGGATCAGTATAATTCAAGTACTTCCTGGTCAATCTGAAATGTATCATCTCTCTCATCTGCATTTAAAATAGGTACATGAGCAATCTTTCAAAAAATGATCTTAATAAATTTCTCTGATGAAGATCTGACAGAGTTAATATTCTATAAAGAATTTATCATTGTCAATGTTCTTCTACTTTGGGTAGAAAAATATAAATAATATATTATGGCACAGGTTATGACATATTTCTGTATTACTTATTTATTTATTATCTTAAATCACAATCTTCTTCAAAACAACTGAATAGTGGCTGATTAATGAAGACTTATTACAATAAATTTAAACTAGAATACTTGCAAGAATTTTCTACTCAACAGATACTTCATAAAAGAATCCTTGGAGTAGAAATATCAAGGATGAAGGTAATTTAAAGGAAGTAATACTAACAAGAGAAATAACGGAAAAAGGAGTTTTTATGTTTATATTATAAATATATCTTTTCAACTGTTCTCTCTGTTTAGCTCAGGCTGGAACAACATCATTCCCAAACATAATCCATGTACACGTTTCATCATGCCTCCACAACTTTTTTTCTGAACTTGAATCCTGATTCTTGAAACAACTTGAATCCAATCCATTTTTAATAAAAATATGAGCTGCATTCTTTAAAAAAGAATGCCCTCCTCATTTATAAGATTTTTACTTTTAATAAAAGCACTAACTTGACAAAGCTTTTCTCATATACGAAAAACAACTTTTAATAATTTCATCCCTCCCATTAGTCAATTATTTGAAGTATGGAGACTTACTGTGTTTACCCCAAAATAACAAATCCTAGCCCAACTTTCATGTCTAATATAAGCCCTATCCCAAAATTAAGCCCTAGTTAAGCCCTACCAACCATCTGGTTGTATGAGGTAAGTCAAGGCACATGCGTAAAAATCAAGCTAAGGCAGGGATGAGAGGATGGAGCTGCCCACCATGCCCTACACCTGCTTACCTTAGAACCACCAAAGCTATAGCTGCTACCTGACTTCTGCTGCTGCTTGCAGCCATTATGGGTAGACTCCATGTGGTGCATGGTGCAGTGCCACCAATCATGTGCAACAGCACAACATGCTACACAGACTCCTGCTGTGAGCAGTGGCACCATTGTGATAAGCCTTGTGGAGTCTGGCTGTGAGCAGCCCACAGAAGAAATTGGGCAGTGGCGCAACAGGTATCGGGATGTGGGAGGACTGGCTGTGGTGGTCCTATGGTAAGTGGGTAAGACACCCCCCTCAAAAAAATAAGACTTGGTGCTTATTCCCACCCCACCCCCCAAAAAATTAAGACTGCGTTTTAATTTGGAAGAAACATGGTGAAAGAAGAGATATTAAAAGAAAAAATAATGGTAGTAGAATTATTTGGGTTTGTATATTATTACTATTTTCTCTGTATTAGTTGTTCCCTATTATTTAGTTCTGGCTTTATAAGGATTATGTAACATTTGGGGAAATATATGCAGCTTAGCAAGCCAGCACTGGAAACCAAAATGGAGAAAACATCCACAGCAACCATGTATTTGCCCTTGGTACTCATGTAGGATGGAACAAAGGAGAGCCACACACTGTAGAAGATCAGCATGCTGAATGTGAGACATTTGGCATCATTGAAACTGCTGGGGAGATTCCTGGAAAAAAATGCTACAGTGAAACTGGCAGCTGCCAGAAAGCCCATATAGCCCAGGACACAATAGAACATGGTAGTTGAGCCTTCATTGCACTGCAGTATGATTTCCTCTATTTCTGAATTTGTGTCAACATTGGGGTAAGGGAGGAATGTGAACAACCATACAATACAGATTCCTGTTTGAATCATGGAACTAGTAAGAACAATGGAGATAGCCAGTCTTCTTCCCACCCAGTTCCTCATCCTGGATCCTGGATTGGTGGCCATGAAAGCCAGAACTACAGTGATGGTTTTTGCCAGCACAGAAGACACAGCTACAGAGAAGATGATGCCAAAACTAATTTGTTGGAGGAGACATATTATATTGCCTGGTGCAACAAGGAATGGAAGTGAACAAAGGAAGCAGAGGAGGAGTGAGATGAGCAGAATGTAGGTGAGATTTTGATTATTAGCCTTGACAATAGGTGTACTGTGGTGTTTCAAAAATGTTGCCAGCACCACATTAGTGCAGAGAGAAAAGAAAAGTGCCAAAATGGCTAAACCAAATCCCACTGGTTCTTTATATGATAAGAAAGATATTTTTTTAAGAATACATGAATTTTTGTCTTTATTTGGATATTGATCTTCTGGGCATTTTAGACAGTCATCCATGTCTAGAATATAAATATATATAAATTTGTGTTAATTTTGTCCTGTGGTTATACTATTATTAGTATCATTACATCACTTTTTCTAGAAGTAAGAGGGCCCTGATGTTATCCATCTGGCTTTTTTTTGGCATCTAAGGAAACACAAGAGAACATGAAAACTCTACAATAAATAAGAGAATATTATGTACTCATGACTTCAGTTGAACTTGCTTATATATTACTTGTGCTTCATGTTGTTTGTCAAGCAGATATTACTGAAGATAATATAAATGAAATTAAAGTTATTTCTGTATCAGATCATTAATGTCTAATGTTCTTAAAATTTTAGACTTCTGTTTGATAAAACAAAAATTAATTATCACATCTATAAATATAAATATTGCAAATTATGCCTACATCATAAGCACAATTGCAGTTTCACTTAGCAACTGCTTCAGTTAATGACTAAGTGTCCACTAAATGACAACCACCTGTACTCTTTTAAAAATCACCTTTGTTAATTGCCTCAGATTTCATAAACCTCACTAGACTTTTTAATATCACACAATGTACAAAAGTTTTAGATAAATTGAAAAATAGGTCATTGTGTGCTAGAATGATATAGGTAGTCCTTGGATTATGATCATTCAACTAACAACAGTTTGAACTAATTACAGACTCTGTAAGTTCAGCTGGCTCATTCTACTGCCTGACAGTGAGAAGACATTAATCAGTTTTATACTCAAGGCTTTAATTCAGGGCTGTCAAACTCCCAGCCTGCAGGTTGGATGCATCATGCACTGGCCACACCCACACCTAGTTTAGTGAAGGGGAAAAATGTCCTGATACATCACATGACACCGCCGTGATGACTTGAGTTTGATACCACTGCTTTACTTTATCTCCTAAGTGGCTCCTGGCTCACTGGGACTAATGTGCTATGCAGAGTACTACTGTTTTATTTTCAAAGGATGTTCTCCATTGTGTGTGCTGCTTACTCTCTTGCAAATCTTCCTCTCCAATGAATGTAAATGCAAGTATCAATTCTTTTCTTGCTAATTATTCCAGTGTTGGGAGAGCATTCTAAAAAACAGAGCAGTGGGGGGAAAGGCTACATATACTATTGTTTAGCAACTAAACAGTATTTGCACCAAGACAAATTCCTTGTGTGTCTAACCACACTTGGCCAATAAAGAATTCTATTCTATTCTATTCTATTCTATTCTATTCTATTCTATTCTATTCTATTCTATTCAACTACTCACAGTTACATTAATAAAAAAGGAGCTTTAAAACCTTTGCAGGTCACTAGAGAAAAGGAAAACTAAAATAACATCATGAACACAGTTGCAATTTCACTTGGCAACTGCTTCAGATAATGACTAAGTGGCTGATCCCAATTGTGTCCATTAAATCAAGGATCTTCAAATTTGGCAAGTTTAAGACTTGTGAACTTCAACTCCCAGAATTCCTGAGCTAACATGACTGGAGGAGGAGTTCTGGTAGTTGAAGTCCACAAGTCTTAAAGTTGTCAAGTTTGAAGACCTCTGCACCAAATGATACTTAAAAACTTAACAACAGTTTGAATTAATTTAAGCCTTTAAAAATGTGAACGATGACCTAAATTCAAATGTATGACTAACTCCTACCCTTATGATCATATGATCACAATTTAGTGCTTGGCAATAAGTTCACATTAATGATTTCTTGCAGAATCCTATGGTCACATAATCTTGATTTGCAAACTTTTCTGGTAAACATCTTTGGTCAAGCTGAAGTCACACATGATCATATGACTTGAATTACAATCATTATGCAAATGGTCATAAAATTGGGTCTGATCATGTTATGAATTGACTTGCAATAGAAATTCTGATCCCAAGTGTGGTTGTACATTGAAGCCTACCTCTATGGGTTGATATCAGGATAAAACTTATACGAAGACTCCCTAGTTTACATAAGCCAGTTTTGAATTTAACTAAATTAACTTGTCAGCTTAGTTCATAATGACTTTTACCCTTCTGGCTTGACATTTTCTCTTTGGGACATGGAAGGCAATCATAACAGCAAAATGGCTTTTCTTCTTGCTTTCTCTTAAAATAACCAGGGTTGCAGGTCTCAGTACAAACTGAAGCAGGTAAGGTCTGCCCAATAAATGAAATAAGAAAAAAGTTAATGTTTAGTAACATTTAAAAAATAATAATGGAAAATGATAATTGATCAATGTTTTACAAACAAGGCTTATGGCTTATGGTAAGTATTTGAGTTTTTTTCATCAATCTCATGAAAACTACTCACATTTGAATTATTTGAATTTTTGAATTCTACTCATTACATAGATAACCTTCTTTCTTTTAAACTGGGAAATAAATTATACTCAGACCATTCCCCAGTGCTGAAATAATTTTATTAGGATTTTTTTCAAGTTACTGAAAAGTATCTACTCTTACAGTTGAATAATATAGAATTTTGAATCACCAAAATAACAAAAGAAATCACAAATGTTGGATGAAACTTCAGATATGGGGGGCTAACAATAGTCAACTGGTAGTAATTAAACATGGGGAATAATAAGCAATGAAAACTGTCTTTACAACTTAGATTTTTTAGGAAAGAATTATGCATTATTAACCAACAAATTGAAAAAAGTAAAATAATGAATAATTAGAATCTTTTTTTTAATCTCCTGAAAAATTAGTTTGTAGTATTAATGAAATAATGTTATGATTTAAGGTTTTAGGGAAATAGGGAAATATGTTTTTCAAACTTTAAATGCATTACATTTAATCCCATTAATGAATTTAAATAAGTGAAGTTTAACCAATACTACTCAATAGTAAAATGATATATAATATACACATAAGTATAATATAACTTAATTATATTTCATGAACTTAAAGAAAAAAATTTCTAGATGTCATTAAAATCCCAAAGAGTTTTTTTAAAAAATGTTTGATTATTATATCTCAATATTGTTTTGCACTTTTTAATATCTTAAGTGGTGAAAAGGCATCAAATTCATAAAAAATGTAAATAATATCTTTAGTGAAATCTGGCAAAAATCAAGAAAACATAGACCTATTTTTCTAATTGAGCAGATTACCCTTTGTAAGTCTTTTAAAAAATAGAAATTAATTGGCTCATGAATATATAAATGAAAACAAGCAAGTTACACTAGAGATGGATTTCTAGCAAAACCCTTATGAAAACTCATAATGGAAATCTTCCTAAATTGGAAAATATAGGCCATAAGACAGAAAAATATGGATATACTCTTCATCAATGGGGTACAGTATATCATATAATAAACCTAGGAACTTTACTCAAAATATTGAATATATGAAGCATTTTGCAGTTATCGGAACTTATTAGCTATTAAAAAATAAATGAGGTTCACTTTGATTTATGAATCTACTTCAGAAACTAGATTCAGTCAAAATTTCATAAGATCAAAAGTTTCCTTTAATGTTTAAATGTTCTTATTATTTGTATGATGCTTTGGATAAATAAAAATAAACCCAGTTTTCCAATATGTGTTATTGTACTATATCCTAGGTGCATAAGCTTAGAAATAAAATGTAGTGACTCTAGAAACTATATATAAATCAATTAAATTAGTTAATTCAATTATTTAACAATCAATTACAACAATCAATTTTCCTTTCCCCAGGTATATATATTTATGAACATTATAAAGAGAGATTGAAGGAGGAGAGATAGTTCATCATAGCACCAGAGGGTGGGGGAGTAAAGAAAAATTAGCAGATGTATACAGGAAAGAGGGAGTAAAGAAGGGGGAAAAGGAGTTTTAAAGTAAGTTTTTAGCTTTCAGTCTTTAAGTCTTATGAGCTTCACACTCCAAACGCACCGGAAGTGGAGATGTAAGAAATGCTGAATAGTGACTGTAATTACACGGTATCTCCACACATTCAGAAGCTTCCACTTTTACTTTTAATCTTAGCATTCCTAAGTTCAATTTTCTTGATTTTCTTCAGATGGAACCACCTCCTCAGTTAAATCAATATACTCCCTGAAGGGCAGTTAAGTGGTTTACATCAGTTATATTGTTACAATAACTTCAGGATTTCTAAATATCGCCTGTGGTGACACACTGTCTCTATTCCGCCGACTCCGATCTTCTTCCCATCTCCAATTTAATAAAGTCTTTCAGAGTAAAAATCGAATGAAATAGTCTGAATCCCCCACACCTTCCAGTCACTTTCCAGCCACTAGACTCCCTTCTGTTAATATCGGTGTGGTATATCTCCCGACCTCATAAATTTCCCTATTTACTTGTTATTGTCCTCTATCTTTCTTCTGTCTGCCAAGCCCCTTCAATTTCACTTGCCTCGCATCCAGTTTTTGGCCGCTTCCTTTTAGAACTCCTGACAGATTCTTGTAGCAGCCTTATAAAATCTATAGCATTCCAATCATCCTCTCTGCTGCTAATTTTCTCTGCCACACTCTTCACCAATGATCCCACAAACTGTCACTCACTCGCTTCTTTACATCAGTGGCAGTCCAGACTTCAGAGCCACCATTGATAAGCAGCTGTTTCTTGCTTGTTGGGCTCTGGGGGGTTCCTCTTGACTGCAGGGGGGTTGCCTTCCCCACACTGCAGCTTGAGTCTCCCCCACACCAGCACGAATCTCTCCGGGACTCGTGCAACCTCAAAGGATTGCACCAACCACAAAAAGAGGTTAACTGAAACCACAGGCGGGCTTCTGCACCTCTGCTCGTTCTTGCCTTACCATTTATTAACAATAGTGATAGTTATACTTTGATTAGATATATAGGAAAAATAGTAAGAACATTAAGTATTATTTAATTAATAACTGTAAAGGATATTATATATTAATATTACAATTCATTGTGTGATCAATCTAAATATTTAATTAATCCACTCGGGGATAAATGTAATACTGTTTGTGGTTAAGAATATTCAAAATAAGGTTATATAATACATATATTTATTTATAATATTTAAACATAGTTGGATTTGGGTATAACATTTATATATTTTTTTCACAATGTGGAAGTTAGGTAAAAAGTATTGAGACCTTACAAAATTATATACGTGAGTTAGAATTTGGATTTAAAATAATATGGTGATAATATTTTTATCTACAAGAACCTATACTCCAATAAATTGGCAAAGAGTACAGATATCCAGCATATAGATAGATTAAGTAATTAGATACTGGTCAATCCTAATATAGAGATCCTATTATTGAATGTTAATTTGGGATAATATAATTAATATATTACAACAACAGAAACAAATCTTAAAAGAAATGACTTCCACAACAACTGCAACTCTCAAAACTGGATGAAATATCACCCTGACGTTAACAACCATGTCAGCAATAGCTTTGCCCATGGCACAAAAAAACCATTGAAGAAACATTACCAGTGGAGAAACAAGCTAACACCTCAAATGCCAACCTCCAATCAATTCTGTTTACTTTACAGGAATTGATGATGAAACTGCAAGAAACAATGATGAAAAACCACAATGAGATGAGAGCAGATATAAATGAATTAAAAGAGGAGATGGGGAAACTAAAAGCAGAAATGAAAGCAGATATCTCCAAAGTAGAGGACAAAGTTGGATTATTACAGCAGGCCTTGGAGAAAAATGAAGCAACAATAAAAGAGGTAGAGAAAAGGACTGAACGAACTGAAAGGAAATTAGAAAGGGTAGATGAACAAGTAAAGAATGTGAGTAAAGAAATGGAGGACTCACTGGTCTACCTAGAGATGGATAAGGCTGCTACATACTTGAGATTCCAGAATATAGTGGAATCCAAAGATGTGGACTTGGAACAACTAATGGCAGGAATATTGGCAGGACTATTGGAAAAGGATAAAGATGACATCTTGAGGGAGTTTGATGAAGTTTACAGGGTTAGCACTAATTATGCGAGATGCCACAAATGCCCAAGATAAGTCCATATACAATTTGCAAGAAGGAGTGTCCGGGACATCATATATAGGATGTCAAGAGATGAATCAATCACGTATAAAGGCAAAGAAGTCTTGGTTCTCAAACAAATACCAAGAAGAGTAAGAGAACAAAGACGAGATTATAAATTTTTAGCGGCTTACCTAAATCAGAAAAGAAGTATATTTAAATGGTAAATCCCAGAGGGGATTTTAGTTTCGTGGAACAAGAAGAAAATCAAAATAGACTCCATGGAAAAGGCCCAGGAATTTTATGAATGGTTGGTAGGCCTGGAAGACCAGAGCAGTAAGGATGAACTGAAAACAAACTCCCAGGAAGATCAAAGATATCATAAGAACAGAAACGGAACTTTAGGAAATCAAGAAACTACTCAATTACAACAGAAGAGGGAAGAAAGTAGGACACATCTTCAGGCACAAGGAGAACCAGAGCAGTCAAAAGACAAAGAGCGAAACAGAACTAATTCAATGGAAGAAGAAAAGAAACTATTATCAATTAATATAAATGGTTTAAACTCAACGATAAAAAGGAAAAGGATAATAGCCAAATTAATCAAACAAAATGCTGATATAGTATGTCTACAAGAAATCAGATGAAAAATACTTAGAATGCCTGAAATTAGGGAAGCTATTCACTGCACCGGCAGATGTGGGGAAAAAGAAAGGGATTGCAGTATATGTTAAAGAGGATATGAAAGGAGATTTAACATGGTCAGATCCTGAGGGAAGAATTCTGGTTTTGCAATCTGGATTTATGCCATCCCAATTCTCTTAGTGGTACTCTACACCCTGAATGGAGATCAAAAAGAATTTTTTAAGCATCTTTATGGAAAAATAGTAGGATTTGAAAAAAATATATATTTGTATTATAGGGGATTTTAATTCTATTGCTAATGGGGGGGAGGAACAAAGGGGGAAAAAAGAGAACTGCCCAAAATATGCATGGAAATGATGAAGGAGTTAAATTTGATTGATATATGGAGAAGATTAAATCCTGAGGAAAAACAATTTACATTCTAGTCAAATCCTCATCAAATATGGACACAAATTGATATGGAATGGATGAATGGGGAAATAGCAAATGAGATAAAAGAGATTGAAATCCTACCCAATGAATGGGCAGATCACAACCCAATTCAGATAATATGGAAGGGTAGGGAAAAACCCAAGAAAAGATGGATGTTAAATACTCAGTTAATAAGAGAAAAAGAATATACTAACAAACTCAAGGAGGAATTAAACTATTTTTTAAAGGAAAATAATAATGGAGCAACTATGAAACAAAAAATTTGGGATACAATGAAGGCAGTAATAAGAGGTATAACAATCTCTTATAACACCAAGAGGAACAAAGAAAAATATGCCCAGCAAAACAAATTACAACAAAAAATTAAGGAATTAGAAACTCAATTACAGAGTACCCCAAAGGATTTAAAATTGCAAAATCAGATAATAACAACTAAACATAAATTGAATTTAACTGAACAAGAGAGAATGATTATAAATCTGAATACAACTAGACAAACTCATTTTGAACATGCCAACAAGCCAGGGAGATGGCTATCATATAGACTTAAAAAAGGAAAGAAAAATGATTGATTTATCAGCTGATAGATGGAAAGGGGGATATACAACAAGGGATAGAACAGAAAAAATAAATTGCCCATAAGTATTTTGAAGAGTTATATAAAAAGAAAGAAGTTAACAAAGATAGGATAAGAAACTATTTAGTTGAAATGAAGGATAAAGCAATTGGGGAAGAAATGGAGGAATTATTAAACAAAGACATTACTTGGTTTGAATTGAAATCAGCAATAGAGAACCAGAAAAACAACAAATCCCCGGGACCAGATGGAATCCCAGGGGAGCTGTACAAGGGAATAGCAGAACAAATAGGACCTCTTATGGTGGAAGTTTTTAATGATGTCTTATTAGCAGCCAGGATGCCAGACTCATGGAGGAGGCATTGATTTCACTGATCCCGAAGGAGGATTCGGACCCCCGATATATACAATATTATAGGCCAATTTCTTTGCTAAATACTGACTACAAAATATTTACTTCTATTATAGCAAGTAGACTAAAAAGAATTTTAAATGAGCATATACATGAAGACCAAAATGGATTTCTCCTGACCAGACAAATAAAGAATAATTTAAGAATAGTATTAGATATTTTAGAATTTTATGAAGCCCACCCCAAAAAAACAAATAGCACTTATGTTTTTTAGATTCAGAGAAGGCCTTCGATAACTTAAATTGGCAATTTTTAATCCCCAAAAAATTATAATATGAATTTAGGCACCAAATTTGAAAATATTATAACAACCGTTTATGACACACAACAGGTGAATATAAATGGGGAATATACCTGCCCAATAAAAAAAAAAGGAGTCAGACAGGGCTACCCACTCTCACCCCTGTTCTTCATATTATCACTAGAAGCATTATTAACATGAATTAGACAGAACCCAGACATAAAAGTATTAAAGGTTAAGAAAGAAGAATATAAGTTGCAAGCATTTGTGGATGATATGATTTTTTTCATTGAAGAACCAATAGAAAGAGGACAAAAATTGATGACTGAATTAGAACAATTTGGAGCAGTAGCAGGACTAAAAATGAATAGGAAGAAAATGAAATTAATGACTAAAAATTTAACAGAAAAACAGAAATTAGAAGTAGAAGAAGTTATGGGACTACAAGTGATAAAGAAAGTTAAATATTTAGGAATATGGTTGACAGCACATTGTAAGGCACTAAAGGAAAACAATTATGACAAATTAATGCAACAGGTAAAGAAGGATTTAGAAACATGGGGCAAACTTTCACAATTAGGCAGGATTGCTGCTATTAAAATGAATATTCTTCCAAAATTCCTCTATACATTTCAGACGATTCCAATTAAATTACACAAAAAGTTTTTTGAAGAACTTAACAAAATAACTGCAAAATTCATCTGGCAAGGGAAAAAACCTAGAATAAACTTAAAGGCAATGCAGGATATGAAGAGCAGGGGAGGGCTGGCACTCCCAAAGTGGGAGTTGTATTACAGTGCAGCCTCTTTAGTATGGTTGAAGGAATGGGTGAATTTAACTAATAAGAGAATAATACTCTTAGAAGGCCAAGACTTACAGAGGGGATGGCATGCTTTTTTATGGAATATTGGGAAAACTAGCCAGAAATATTTTCACAGACACTTAATCAGAGATTCTTTATTGACTAATTGGAAGAAAATACAGAAAAAACACTACTTAAAGATACCAATCTGAATCTCAACAGTGGAGGCAATGATCCACCGAAATAATCTGGATATTACTAAAATGATTAAATATAAGGACCTATTGGATACGCAAGGAAATCTGAAATCATGGTAAGAACTTCAAAATCAGGGATTAAAAATTGATCGGTGAGCATATCTTCAAATTCAGAATAGATACAAACAGGACAAGAAAGAATTTGGAATTAATAATAAACTCCAGCAATTAGATAAAATTTTATTAGGATTAGGCAAAAAAACAACATTTTATAATTATTTATTAGAGGTAGAATTAGAGGAAGAAATTGTTAAAGGGAACATGATAGCCTGGAGTAGGAACATAGGACATAGCATCACCTTAACAGAATGGGAAAAGGTCTGGGGTAGAAATAACAAAATCACAAAATCAGTAGCATACAAAGAAAATGCCTATAAAATATTTTACAGGGGGCACCTTCCTCCTTCAAGATTAGCAAAGATGCACCCCAATATGAGTCCGAACTGCTGGAAATGCAAAAAAAAAGAGAGGGAACTTTCTACCATATGTGGTGGTCTTGTACAGAAGCTCAAAAATATTGGCAGAAAATTAGAAATTGGCTGGAGGAAGTGACAAGAGAACAGATCGAATTTAAGCCAGAGTCTTTTTTATTAGGGATCTTTGATAAACAACTACCAAAAAGAAGTGAAATATATAATAATACATATTTTGACAGTGGCCAGATTGGTTTTTGCACAGTGTTGGAAACAGCCTCACGTTCCATCAGAGATGATTATTCAAAAAACTTTAAGTTGTGCAGAAATGTACAAATTAACCTTGGCATTAACAGATAAAGACACTTCAATATATTACGACAGCTGGAACTGCTGGCATAAATGGATAGACCAAAGATAGATTTCACATTAAAAGGCAAAAGAAGATATGATAGAATTATAGTAGTGATATACAGATATAGGCAAGGATTGTGTATATGGCATAAAATAAGGATAAAAAGGAGGTCTCACAAACTGTTGAAGATGAAATTTTTTTTAATTGTTTTCTATCTTTTTCTTTATATTTTTTTTTCTTGTTTTCTTTTTCTCTCTTGCATTTATGTATGTGTTGTTGGTCTATTTTAATTGTAAAATCAATAAAGTTTTTTTTTAAAAAATCTATATATAAGCTACCATGCTTTTTATTTGCCCTCTATTCAGTCTTATTTCCAAGAACTGTTATAGTCTAGTTCCTAAAGTTTTCTTCTAAATATTTTTGAAAAATGATACCATTATTTTCTTCTTAATACTGAGAGAAAATGACCGACTCAAAGTAATCTAGTTGCTTCATGCTTAAGTCAGAACTTGTATTGTGTCAAACCAGTCTGCTAAATCTCATCCTTTCCAATAATGTTTTGTTTATATATCTTCCTAATATTTTTTAGCTTGACCATAACATATAATTGGAAAATCTGTACTAATGAAGTACAGTACTAATGGATCTTTGGTTATTTGGGTTTCCTCCCGCATAAAATTGGAAGTATCCAGGTGACGTTTCGATGAAGTCTCATTCATCCTCTTCAGGCTTGTGTCTTCGGCTTTGTGCTTCTCGGAGTGATTGGTTGGGGGTTTGGCTGTGTTCTGATTGGTTGGGAGATTGGCTGTCAGAACACAGAAATCAGAAAACAGTCAAACCCCCAACCAATGAGAACACACCCCCACCCACTCAGAACACAGCCAAGCCCCCACCCAATCAAGTCACACCCCCACTAGCAGTTAAAAGGAAGAAGCAATTGCAAGCTCACATCACTCTGAGAAGCACAGAGCCGAAGACACAAGCCTGAAGATGATGAATGAGACTTCATCAAAACGTTGCCTAGATACTTCCAATCCCAAAATAATAAGAAAACCCGAATAACCAAAGAT
>NW_020769524.1:56947-98480 GCF_900518735.1 Pseudonaja textilis | reverse complement strand
GGAAGGAAGGAAGGAAGGAAGGAAGGAAGGAAGGAAGGAAGGAAGGAGAAGGAAGGAAGGAAGGAAGGAAGGAAAAGAAGAAAGAAAGAAAGAAAGAAAGAAAGAAAGAAAGAAAGAAGGAAGGAAGGAAGGAAGGAAGGAAGGAAGGAAGGAAGAAAGAAAGAAAGAAAGAAAGAAAGAAAGAAAGAAAGAAAGAAAGAAAGAAAGAAAGAAAGAACCCTACTGAGGGCTGCAGAATCATGCAGCCTTTAATGTTTCAGATTGGTGACTCTTTGTAGACCCTACTGATGCTTCTTATTGTATCTATAGTACATGAGTTTCAGTCCCAAAGATGCTCCTTCTCCCCAAGAGCCCAACCTTCAAATCTGGATGAATGCTTCTGCACCCTTTCACTCTTTGTTTGTCAACATCCTTCTTACATTGGATCACAAGCTATTGAACCAGATCAGAACCAAGAACAACAGTTGCAGTTATGTAGATGTAAAAGAGACTGAATACTTTACAGCCTTCAAACCCCAATCCAAGATCACAGGCATCCCCTGACACTCATAGCCAGGTATTATTTCTCTTCATTGTGTCTCTGTATGTGGCCTTGTTGCAGAGAACTTACACAAACAAAACAAACTTTACAAGAATAATAACATCTTTAGAAATGATCCTTTCTTTAAAAACCAGACATTAGGAACTGTGAATGGATAAACTTTATTATTTACTTAGACTCTATTTAACCTCAAGAATTCACCTGAAAGTAATAATCAGGCAACCCAAGACTGACAAATCAAAGTTAACGACTTCCATGAATGCACACAAAAGAAATGTAATGCTCAAACATCCCATGCTCTTAATAAAAATGAATTTGTAGCACAGAAGGGAAAATTCCAAATTTACAGATATTGTAAACAAAAGGTGTTGTAGTTGAGCAATGAGAGGCTAGACCAGGGCATGGATGCAACAAGGCTTTATTGTGGCAATAAAGGACTGAACGTGTTAGCTCTGCCTAGAGCAGGCTCCCAGCGATCAGCGACTGGCCGGACCCTGCAGCTGGCTTTTATAGCCGGCTGTCGAGGGAGGCCAGCCAATGAGGGGCAGCAAAAGCCCCCACAGCATGAACGGACCTGGGTGGGGACTTTGGCAAGTTCCAGGGACATAACACCCCTTCCCCCCAGATGCGAACACGCATAGTCACTTAAATAAGCGGGCGGTCTGTGCTGGCACCCCGAGCGTCGTAACTCCGGTGAGTTACCAAGTGTCTCAGAGTTCAAGGAACCTGGTGGTGTTGGTGATGGGGTGCAGCCTCGCTCTGCGGGTTGCACAGGCACCGGTGTAGTGCTTCTGGTTGGCGATGTCGTGGCCCCGTCTACTGGTGCCGGTGGCGGACCCGTCGGGCAGTCCCGGTCTACTGCCAGCTCCTCTGGTCCGGATGGCGGTGGTGCAGAGGTTCTGGCATGGTCTACGATGGGAGCTTGGTGTGGCACCTGAGGATCGACCTGAGCCCACGATCCGACGCTGGTGAAGGTACCCTGTCGCTTCCTTAGCTGGTCCAGGTGTCTTCTCCAGATGCGGCCGTCTTCCAGTTGGACTCGGTACGACCGGGGGCCGGTGATTGCTACTACCACTCCTGGAATCCACAGTGGGTCTCCGGCGTAGTTCCTCGCAAAAACATGTTCCTGCAAGACAAAATCTCGGACCCCCGTCATTGAAGCGAGAGGGGTGTCAGGGCAATAGTGAGGGTGGAGCCTATCCAACACAGTTCTTAGGTGTCTACCCATTAGAAGTTCAGCAGGGGATTTGTTGGTGACCATGCAAGGGGTCGAGTGTTGACTAAGCAAGAAACGGGAGAGTCTGTGATGCCAATCTTCTTTGCTGAATCTGGCCAATGCTTCTTTTGTGGACCTAACGGCTCGCTCTGCCAGTCTGTTGCTGGCAGGATGGAAGGGGGCCGTGAAGATATGACGGATACCAAGATTTGTGGCGAAACGGCTAAATTCTGTTGAGGCAAACTGGGGACCGTTATCCGAAACAATGGTATCAGGTAGCCCGTGTGTTACGAATAGGCGAGTTAGAGCCTTGGTAACTGCTAACGTGGTAGTCGTGGATAGTTGGGCCACATCGATCCATTTTGAGTATGAATCTACGACCACCAAGAAGGTCTTGCCGTGTATAGGACCCGCTAAGTCAATGTGTAGCCTTGACCAAGGTGCGTTGGCGCTCTCCCACTTGGTGGGGGTGGTGACTGGAGGGGCAGGTCTGGATTCCTGGCAGGGTTGGCATGAGCTTACCCACTTGATGATGTCGTCATCCAAGCCAGGCCACCAGACGTAGCTCCGTGCCAACGCCTTCATCCGGACGATGCCCGGGTGGCCCTCGTGTAGTGCCTCTAAGACTGGTGTGCGAAGTGAGGCCGGAATAACAACCCGGGTGCCCCACAACAGGCAGCCCTGTATGCTAGACAGCTCCTGTTGACGGGTCTTAAAAGGTGTGAATTCGGCTGCGAGGTTAGAGCCCGGCCACCCCCTCCTCACCCAGTCCAGTACCTGGGCGATGGTTTTGTCCGTCTTGGATTTGGTGGCGATGTCGAGGGCGGTGACAGGAAGGTCGAGGTCGGTGACATCGAAGATGGCGTGGACCGGGGCCGGGTCTTCTGCTGGAGCTGGCAGGGGGCAGCGGCTGAGGGCGTCTGCGTGGCTTAACGTTTTTCCTGGGCGGTGGATGAGCTTGTACGAGTAAGCCGCCAGGAATAAAGTCCACCTCATCATTCTGGGAGACAACACTTGGGGAGTCTGCTTGTCTCCGGAAAGAAGACCCAGGAGAGGTTTGTGGTCCGTGATTAGCTCAAAGTTGTGGCCAAATAGGAATTCATGAAATTTCTTAACCGCGGCCACTGCGGCTAAGGCCTCCTTGTCTATTTGACTATAGTTACGCTCTGTTGCTGAGAGCGTTCTGGAAAAGAAGGCGATTGGTGCCTCCGAGCCATTGGGTAGTCTATGGCTTAATACGGCGCCAATCCCAAAAGGGGATGCATCCGCAGCGAGTACTAGTGGAAGGTGTGGGTCAAATTGAATAAGGACTTCGTCAGATGTGAGCAGTGACTTGACTGCACGAAAAGCGGTGTCTTCCTTGTGTCCCCAGTGCCAAGGTGCTTTTTTATCTAAGAGCCTGTGTAGGGGCTCTGCTACCGATGCTTTGTGAGGCAGAAATGATGCATAAAAGTTCAATAATCCCAAAAAGGCTTGAAGCTCAGCTTTAGTGGTAGGCGTGGGTGCCTCATGAATTGCCTTGACCTTGGACTCTAGGGGGTGGATGCCTGCGGCGTCAATTCTATAGCCCAGAAAGTCCACCTGTCTAGTGGCAATGGCACATTTTTCCTTTTTTAATTTGAGGCCATGCTGTCTGAACCTGTCTAACACTGCTCTGACTCTCTGGAATAGTTGAGGTCTGTCCCTGGCCAAGACCAATATGTCGTCGAAGTAGGGTACTACGCCAGGGAGGCCCTGTAGTATACGCTCCATGAGGGATTGGAAGATGCCCGGGGCAACACTTATGCCAAACTGGAGACGCTTGCACCGGAAACAGACATCATCCTGTGCCTATCCTGTGGCGGACCCCTGTGGGTCACAATGGTCTGCAGTTCGGCTGTTTGGTTGTCAACAGGGAACTGCTGATACGCTTGTGACATGTCCAATTTGGCAAAAATGTTGTCAGGCTCAAAACTATGCAATAAATGTTGAATGACCGGGACTGGGTACGCGCTAACTTGTAGAAAGCGGTTGATTGTTGTTTTGTAATCTGAACAAATTCTCAGGCTGCCATCCTTTTTAAGGGGTGTGACAATTGGCGTCTCCCATTTGGCGAATTCTGTCGGCTCAATGACCCCTTGCTTTAATAATTTATCGAGTTCTGCGTCCAGTTTAGGCCGAATGGCGAATGGGACTCTACACGGTTTCAGCCGGACTGGAACCGCTTGGGGGTCAACTGCAAATGAGATGGGGGTACCGTTATAACACCCCAACTCATTGCTGAATACGTCTGAGTAGTCAGTAAATAAGGAGTCAGTGTCAGAAGCTGAGACAGCATGGACTCCTGTTAACCCTAGGCCGAGGTGGGGGAACCAATCAAGCCCCAGGAGACTGGGGAGGTTGCCGTTAACTACCACTAGAGGCAGGTGGCCTTTAAAAGCTTTAAAATTAACCTGGAACTTGCCTTTGCCGAGCACTGGAATGTCTTTTCCCTGATAGTCCCTCAAGGAGATCTGGCACTTCTGGAGCTGGTTTCTGGATAGCTTGGGCTGGATTTACTTGAGAGTGCTCCAAGAGATGATTGAGAGCGCTGACCCCGTGTCAACCTCCATACGACAAGGTTTACCTTCTAATAAAATGGAAATTGTTATTTTACTGATAGAGTGACAGGTGTGGTTAGCATGGTAGCAAGTGTGACAATTTAGTACTTGCCTTTGAGGCCCAGAATGGGAAAAGGAAGGAACCTTTTGTGCTGAGTTGTGTGCGGCCTGGCAGACTCTGGCGATGTGACCTTTTTTGTGGCAATGGTTGCAGATGGCGCCCCTGAACTTGCATGTAGCTCTTGAGTGAGGTCCGCCACAGGATAGGCACAGGATGATGTGTTTGGGTGCGCTGTTGGTTTCTTGCCTGCCTCCTGCCTGTGGTTGTTTGGCGTGGGTGAGGCGGTGGATGTCTGTTTGGTCGCTAGGGTCATCTTTGTTGACTACCTCTTCTGAATGGACTGTGGCGCAGCTTTGTTTGGGAATGGGACCTTGAATTTCAGTGGCTGACTGTGTTGCCAGTTCTGCTGCCAAGGCTTCCTCGACAGCCTGGGATAAATTGAGGTCCTTCTTGGCGAGTAGTCGCCTTTGGAGGTGAAGGTCTTTGACCCCGCAGACGAGCTGGTCGAGGAGCATGTCATCAAGATAGTTCCCGAATCCGCAGTGGAGGGCTGCAGTCCTCAAGACGGCCATATATTGGTTGATGGTTTCTTTTTCCGCTTGCTTCCTCATCCGGAAGGTGAAACGCCTCGCGATTTGTGATGGTCTGGGGGAGTAATGATTGGTGAGAATCTCTAGCAATTCTGCCCAAGGAATATTCTTTAACTCACGTGGAGCGACGAGTGCTGTGGCTGTATCAAAAACGATGGCTCCGCAATAACTGAGGAAGAATGACCTCTTTCTGTGCTCCCCAGCATCAGCCAGACCGATAGCATCGATATAGTGGTTAAAACGATTCTTGTATGACTCCCATTTTTCTTCTTCCGGCTTGAACGGTGGGAAGGCTGGGTTGGAGTTCATGATGAGGACTTCAGCGCGTTGTGCTGTTGAGAAATCTCTCTGGGACAACAAATGGCCCTTGTGTTTTTGTCAGGCTAGTGATTACAGCTCTGGAGAGGCTCCACAGAACCTCTCTGCTCTCTCTCTCTGGGCTGCAATTGTGGCTAAGCTGCAACGGCTGTTGGCAGCATTTTGATTTTCGCGCTCCTGGAGAGCGTAGGCGGTGATGGCTTACCGCCTCTGATAGCGCTTCGAATTTCGCACCTGCGTAAGTGTCAGTGACTCTGAATAACAGCACCGCGCTGTATTCCAGCTTGAAATTCAAACGACAGCCGTTTGAATTTCGCGCTCTTTTGTATTGAGCGGCTGCGGCTCGCAGCACTTCACTTTCCTCTGTAGCTTGCTAACAAGCAGCTACAGACGCTTATTACTTTCGCTTTTGCTGACCAAGCTCTCCGGCAGCGCGGCTGCGGCTCAGCGGTTTCAGTGATTTCAGCTGTTGCGAATTGCCTCTGGTAGCCATCCCATCCTCGTCGCCAGTGTTGTAGTTGAGCAATGAGAGGCTAGACCAGGGCATGGATGCAACAAGGCTTTATTGTGGCAATAAAGGACTGAACGTGTTAGCTCTGCCTAGAGCAGGCTCCCAGCGATCAGCGACTGGCCGGACCCTGCAGCTGGCTTTTATAGCCGGCTGTCGAGGGAGGCCAGCCAATGAGGGGCAGCAAACGCCCCCGCAGCATGAACGGACCTGGGTGGGGACTTTGGCAAGTTCCAGGGACATAACACAAGGTTCCTAATGCAACCAGGATAGGATGCCTGTATGCTGACTTTCTATATGACCCCATTATTCCTTCCATCTCTGTCACTCTGGGGGCAGCCACTCAGAGGTAGGATTCTCTCTTTCCCTCTCTTCTTTCTCTTTCGCTCTCTCTCCCCCCTCTCTTTTTCTCTCTCCCTCTTCTCTTTCCCCCCTCCCCCACTCCCCCCCCTCTCTCTCTCACACACACACACACACCTGGTCTGGGATGAACAGCTCCAGCAGCAATGGGTGGTGGGAAAAGGAAGAAAATGGGGAGGAGGGGATGGCATGCAACTGCAACAGAACCTTGAGCAACCCCCACCCCAGCCATTGCCGCTCCACTGGGAGATGCTTTTGGAGGGCTGGTGGTCATGCTTATAGCAGTAGGCAGGATTTAAAGCAGCATGCTTAAAGAGTCAGGCATGATGGGACTTTGCAATGGGACTACAAGGTCCCGTCACACTTAAAGCAGCTTTCTGGGAAAGCAATAGTTTCCCCAAACAGGCGAAAGATTCTGAATCCGCCCTCCCGCCCCATCAGAAACTGCTTCCGGGCAAGCAGAGAAAAGGAGGATTCAACCTTGTTGCGATATGACACATCAGTAGGAAGTCATGTACACAGACAACCCAATACACATACAATACATATATAGGGTGACACTATAGGAACAGCTACGTGTAAAACCTGAGTCACTAAGGATTAGCCATATATGGCAATGATTCCTGTTCCTGTATAAAATCCTGAGTCAGCTATAGCATAAGGATTAACCATATATGGCAGTGTTTCCTGTTCCTGTCTAACCTCATGTAACCTAAACCCACCCCCCTGCTTGCTGCACAATAAAAGAGAGGGGCAAAGTTTGCTCTGGGCTTCCTCTCACCAAAAGAAACCTTTGTGTCGCTGTCATCTTTGCCATCAAGAGGAGCCCACCCAGACAGTCTGCCTGGGTGCAGGTCGTCAGCTGATTCATCCCGGCACTGGGACCCGCAACTCATCACAACCTGGCTTGCTTCTCTGCTTGCCCAGGATCCATTTCTAATGGGAAGGAGGTGGACTTGGAAGCTTTCTACTGTACCGGGAGACTCTTGCCTCCCATCAACAGCAGCAGGAAGGAACATGTGGAGGCTCATGGAGGCTTGAGCCAGGTTAGCAGCTGCTTTCATTCTATCACCTGCTGCTGTTTTGGGGAAAGCAAAAGTTTCCCAAAATAGCAGAAAGATTATAAATCCCCCCACATCAGAGACTGCTCCTGGGCAAGCAGAGAGAAGGAGGATTCAACCTGGCTTCTCCTGGCCCAGGATCCATTTATAATGGGAGGGGGTGGACTTGGAAACTTTCCACTGTGCAGCAACAGATGAGAGAAGCAGCCGCTTACCTGGCTGAATCCTATACAAGCCTCTCCATGTTTTCCTTGGTGGAAGGCAAGCGGTGAGGGAAAGGTGGCTGGCAGAGGCAGCAAAATGCAAGTGGGAGGGGGAAGGTGACTGGCGGCAGCAGCAAAAGGCAAGTTGCGGGGAAAGTGACTGGGGCTTGCAGAGCCTCACTCACCCAGGGAGATCAGTAAAGGCAGGACTGCAGTGGAAGGCAGGCAGCAATGGCTGGCCTGGCAGGCACGCAAGAGCAGGCAGAAGTGTTGTGCATATGTGCAATGTTGGGCATGTGTGATAAGGACTGATGGGCAGGCAGTGGAGAAGTGAGAGGAGAAGCAGTCAGAGAGGGGCAGGGCCAGCCAGAGGCCCGATTTACCAGTTCTCTGAACTACCAGGAACGATAACTGGTTCTATAGAACCGGGCCGAACCTGTAGAATCCTACCCCTAGCAGAAGCTGAACTTACTTTTTAAAATGATGCATTTTAACTCATTAAATAATGAACTCAATAAAAAATAAAGTACATATTTCTTATTTTAATTGCTACAATAAAATGCCATGATGGAAAAGAGAAGATAAAGGATTATGCTACTGATTTCTTCTCAAATGAGAATGATCATTATAGTCAGATTATTGAATTATTTTGGGGGTGTGGGATGATTCAAAGGGAAAGTGAAAGGAGGCAAAAATAGAGAGCTTTTTAAATCAGACTGACAGCACATAGAAGAACATCGATTCTGGGAAATGTTGAGATGTAATCTAAGCAAGGGATTGCTTTTAATCTCGAGACCCAGAGATTTAAAAATAGGGAGATTTCCATTGGCATATCTGTTCTCTCTGTGTTGCTCTTTCATTTCTCTTCCTGTATTTTAATGGATATCCCCTCCATTTACATTTAAACAAGAGTCATTTGATTGGGTTTCATATTGTTGTCTTATTTGGCTTAAATTGCCTTCTTTGTGAATAGCTTCTAGATCTTATGCACAATGTGCCTTAAATGGTTATGAAAACTGCACGCTTGCTTATTTTTATTTATATATTTATTTTCCTCTTTACTATTCTTATAAAAATCTCAAATTGGCAGACATATCTAATATTCCTTCTTCATCCTATTTTCACCACTACAACAACTCTGCTCTTATTAGAGACATACTGATCAGGGAAGATACAGTGATCAGAGAAGTTAAATTACTTTTAGATATGTGGGATGATTCAAAAAGAGACAAAAATAGAGAGCTTTTTTAATCAAACTGAGTGCACATAGAAGGACATAGATTGTATAGTCTGAGCAAGGTATTCGTCTGGTCTTCAAACCCCAAGATTGAAAAATAGAGATATTTCCACTTGGCACATCTGTTCTTTTTCTTTCTATCTATCTTTGCTCTTTGTCTTTCTTAATGAAAGTTTCCCTGTTTTGCATTTAAACAAGAATCATTTGGTTGGGCTATACAGTCTCTGCCAATTTTTCATAGAACTCACTGTCTCCAGTTTCTAGCCTGGAGCTTACCCATGACACCAATCTACTGCAAAAATCAAATATCTTTAGACTGATTTTCACTACATTTTATAGGTTCTAGTTCTAATTCTATTTTCTGATTATATTTCCTTGTGTGCACAGAATAAATGCAATTTGTATGCAGACTGGATAGTTTCTCTATCTTCACTACTTTGAATTAATCTTCTGAACCCAATGGGCAAGACCACATCCATCTTTCATTTCTAGAGAACTTTCTGGAATTGAGTTTTGAAGTGTAATAAGAAATATTTCTGCTTGTATCTTATATCCTGCCCATCAAGAGACCTTCTTATTTTTTGCATTCAAACACATACTAATTAAGTTCACTTAGGCCAGGGATGTTAAATTCAAGGCCCACAAGGTGGTTAGATCTGGCCTGCTCACTTCATCTCATCCTGCAGAATGAGCCCACTGCTCCACACACCAGAGACCCCTGTGTTCCCTCCTCAACCCACCTGGCCCCCGACAACCATTCCCCATAGAAGCAACATTGATCTAACCATGCCCCCAGGCCACAACCATCCTGGCCATGCCTCTCTCCCAGCCACCAGAGGACAACCACAATGCTGATCTGGCTCTCAATGAAATCAAGTTTGACACCTCTGACTTAGGAAACCTGTTAGAAATAACAGATATTACTGATTTTCCATCTACACCTCGCTCTTCTTTGTGGTCAAGTGGCTGGAGTATCAGTGTTATTCAACCTATGTCCAATGTATTTTTTGTTTGTTTCACATTTTTATTAGTTTATCAAAATATGAAATACAATGAGAAATTCAAAAAAGTAATAGAATAGGAGGAAGGGGAGAAAAAGAGAAAAATATAGTGTAAAGAGGGAAAAGGAAAGAAAAAGGCACTAACTTTCAACTCTCTTTAGTACAGTAGAAAATAACATTATAATTTCAACTGTTTACTTTTACACAACACTAAAACATTTCTATAACAATAAATCTGCCCAATTAATAATTTTTTTTCATTGGAAGCACAACATTTGAAAGCAATTTCCCAATAGAAATGAGGTTAAATATATTCTCTTCTCTAGATGAAATTATCAATTTGACCATCTCTGTTTCTCCTTGATATGGAGAATAATATATGCTACTGTCATTAATCTTTATCATAATTTGTATTAAGAAAATCAGCTATATTATTTCAATATTTTTAAACATTAAGGGAGAAAACACTCTTTTCTAATTTTGATATTTTACTAACTTTAAAAAATACTCAAATATATATAAAGGGGAGAAACCCTTCATTTCAAACTCAGAACCCAAACCCCCAAACTGCATTGGATCTTTCATTTGATTACCTTTATCTATACCATAAGTCCAATTAACTCCAATTACCTCATTTGATTCATATCTCTCCCCCAAGATTAGAATCATTTTCAATGATTCTAGGACTCTCCCTAACCCAGGAGAGTCAGATAGACAAAAGGAAAACTATTCTTTCTATTGTTAAATTGGAAAAACATCTACAGAGAGGAAATTCTCTGGGTATGTCAGGTGCCAACCATGTCTTCACCAGAAATCCATGTCCAACATATTTGATTATACATAAACTTACCTGCCATGGCCATGTATTCTGAAGATTGAATTTTCTACCACTCAGCTTTCTCCTGTGTTGTTGGCTCAGGTTCATGATATGTAAAGCATGTGCCACAGCATATACTGCATTGTATATACTATAACTATGACTGGTCATTCTTGTTAGGAATAACAAGGTTACCTAACGTAGTTTGGGTAAAATAATATATATAAACTATGATAGTAAGTTTAAGTGTGTGTCACTTTAAACTGCAAAGCATGTAATTTTGGGTGCGGTGTGAAACCTCCATAAGAGGGAGCAAGAGAACCTGACGATTTGCACAGTATTTGCACTGCAATGCTTGCAGTCAAGAAAAAAACCAGCAAATAGAATTAATGGATTTAAAACTAAAGAGCCTCTAGAGGTCATATTTGCTGATATTATAGGTCCTAAAAAACCAAGTGTGGGAGGTGCTCGTTATATATTAAGTATAATGGATCATTATTCTAGATATGGTTTCTGTTATTTAATGAAGTGTAAAATGGAAACATATCAGAATTTCTTTAATTGGTTGAAGTTTGCAGAAAGAAAAACTAAAAGGAAACTAGTAACTCTTGTAACTGATAATAGTACGGAATTTATAAATAATAAATTCCAAAATAGACTAAAGATGGCAGGTGTAGAACATAAAAAGTCTGCACCATATAGACCACAACATAATTCCTTTATAGAAAGATGAGGCCAAACAATACAGGCAATGGCTCGTACTATGTTTTTGGATTCAGGATTACCTGAAAATTTGTGGGGAGAAGCAATAATGTGTGGTAATCATATACTAAATAATGTTGTTAACTCAACAACAGATGTATTACCATTCACACGGTGGCATGGTAGAAAACCTGACCTAAGCTACATGCACACATTTGGAGCACCAGCATGGGTGCATATTCCTACACAACTGAGACATAAGGGGCAGCATAGGGCTAAAAGGTTATTTTTTGTAGGTTACGAATCTAATCACAAATCATACAGGTTCTGGGAAAAAGGTACATCTAGAGTTTACTGTAGTACTAGTGCACAATTCCTGGAACATGTAGGATGGGAAAAACTGGAGCAAGATTCAAGTAAGGATGTAATCATAGAAACCTACAAAAGACCAAACCAACATATCAGTAATAAGAAAAGTACAATTAAAGAGGAAGTACAGGAAGAGCAAATAGAACCAGAACAGGAAGAAATAGATAACCAGGAACAGGTAGTACATGAAAGTCCACCTGTAAGTCCTGTAATACCTAGACGTTCAACACGTGAAACCAGACCACCTGACAGGTACCAAGCAAGTGTAGTTTGCCAAGTTAGTAAAGTTCCAGCTACTGTTGAAGAACTTAGAATGTATCCTGCAAAGGATCAAGAGAATTGGCATACAGCGATGGAGAAGGAACTAAATTCATTAAAACAGATGGAAGTTTATGAAAATGTTAAATTACCTCCAGGTGAAAAGTCCATTGGCTGTAAATGGATATTTAAATTAAAAACAGGTAAAAATGGGACTGTTACCCATAAGGCTAGGTTGGTAGCTCAAGAATTTAATCAAACTGCATGTGATTATGATGAAGTGTTTGCACCAAGTCTAAAAGCAACAACCCTGAGCAGCTTTAGTGTGGGCAGCTAAGAAAAACTATATCATAAATCATTTAGATGTAGAAACTGCTTATCTGCATGCACCATTGCAGCACATTATATACCTAAAGAAACCTGTAGGGATTAAGGATAATAAAACAAATAATGACTGCTGGAAGCTTAAAAAGAGTCTCTATGGATTAAAACAATCTGGTTATGAATGGAACCAATATATTGTTAAGGAGTTAAACAATATAGGGTTTAAAGCAGGTTTAGCTGATCCATGTTTATTTAAGAAAGAGACAAATGGAATAGTGTCATTATTATTGTTGTTTACAGATGATATTGCTTTAATTACAAAAACTAATAATGAAGCTACTGAAATAATATCATTATTAGGTAAGAGGATAAAATTAAAGCAATTAGGAGAGATAAAACAGTATTTAGGATTGACAATAAATAAAACCAACGGTGGCTATAACATATCTCAAGAGGATAAGATTTATCAATTACTAAAAACATACAAGATGGAACTTTGTAAGCCGGCAAAAACTCCAATGGGTAAGGAATTTTGCCGCACTGATGCTCAAAGTTCAAAATTTGATAAGACTATCTATCAGTCGCTAATTGGTAGTTTATCATACATTAGTAATTGGTCAAGGCCAGATATTGACTATAGCATTAATCAATTGGCACGATTCAATGCTGAACAACACGACAAAGCGTATCTTAAGATATCTTAAAAGGACAATGCACTATGCATTGTATTTGGAGCCAAAAGATGATTTGATTTTAAGTGCATATGCTGATGCAAGTTTTGCAACAGACATAAACACTAGGAAATTAACTTCAGGAATGGCTATACTGTTAGGAAAAGGATTGATTGGTTGGAGGTCAATTAGACAGCAACACATAAGTATGTCCACAATGGAAGCAGAATTTTCATGTCTATCTTTATTATGTACTGATTTAATTCTGTATAAACAGTTATTATTGGATATGAGACTAACTGTTAATGATTCCATTGTAGTGTATGAGGACAATCAAGCGGCCATACGGATGGCTACAAATATTGCTGTGAAAACAAGATCTAAGAATACAGATCTTAGATATCTGAATGTAAGGCAATCTGTAAAAAATGGTTTAATAAGACTGGAATATTGTATGACTGAGCAAAATATTTCTGATCAATTTACAAAAGCCCAAGGTGCAGTGAAACACAAAGAAAGTTGTGATGACTATGGGTTGAGGTGGTAAATAGATATATATATATATATATTATTATATTACCCAAAAGGGGAGAATGTTAGGAATAACAAGGTTACCTAACGTAGTTTGGGTAAAATAATATATATAAACTATGATAGTAAGTTTAAGTGTGTGTCACTTTAAACTGCAAAGCATGAGCAAGAGAACCTGACGCTTGCTGACACTTGCTGGTTTGATGGATTGATGGTTTGCTAACTGCGTGTTTTCCCTACTGCTGAGTTGCTGAAGGAAGAAAGGAGGTTTGACTTCTTCATATCTCTACTGTGAGGAGATATATTACTGGACTGATATCTGTAAGTTTACTGGCCTCTTTTTTGACACTGGACTTTGCAACTGATTAATCCCCGGACGGACTGAATTAGTGAATGATATATGGACTGTTTTGACTATGCTAAAACTATTACTGGAATAAACTATTTAACTAGCACAGTGTATGACATAAGACATAAGAATTTATTTGTCATTACACTCGCAAGCGGGTGCAACGAAATGAGGTGCTCTTCCACAAGTATCTGTTTTACTGAGTGTAAGCTACAAAAACGTTTATCTCACATATTTTGCCTGACTGCTTGACTGCCGTGCAGATTCTGCTAGGGTGTATCCCTAACAATTCTCATTTAAAAAAAAAGGCCCAGGAAGGCTATCCAGTTTCTCCTTCCCTATGCACAAATCATCCATTTCCTCACTCTCAGATGGATTTGGAAATACACAACCAAATCCTTGCTCCCACACAGTTTTGAGGAAACCATCCTCTTTGGCTGAGAAATGGTTTCTTGTCTGGAGAAAATGTTGAAAACCTGCAACTTCATTTGAGGAAGCTACGAAGGTCAGAGCACCATGGAGGACTTGGATATCCCAACTCTTCTGATAAAAGAATGAGGCAAGACCCACTCTTAAAGCCATGATCCACCTTTACCTTTTGGTTTTATAGAAACTATTTCCATTTCAGGTAGACGTAACAACCATCTTAAATTTAGAAGATAATTATCATTGACTATAACAGCATTAGCTTTGCTGTTAACAAAAGTATGAAAACTTTTGAGAAGTCACTTCATATTATCAAAAACAGTGTTGATATAAAATGGTCTTAATTGTTCCAAAAATGCAATGCAAATACCATAGAGAGGAAGCATTGAAATAATTAGATGCTCAAATTTTCCTCTAAGCCCTTTCACAAATATTCCAACCCAAGTCTATCTGAAATGCAAAAGTAATCGAATAATCCCCATGTAATGATGTTCTTCACCTGGAACCATACAGTAGTAGATAGGGTTTTCATTTGAAGAAGAACCAGTTGGAAACTATCAAAATCAAAGTCAGGTGAAATTAAAAAAAACAGACTAAATACATGATCAACAAAAGAATATTTTAAATTTAATCCCTGAAATATTTCAAGTTTTTTTGCACATGGTACTAATGATACGATGGCTGTATTAAATTATCCTTGTGTTCTCTTCTAACTCTATAATCCTATGATTATCTCAGTGCATGTCCTCTGAATTGGCTTCCATAAAATTACTTTCTGAATTCCTGCTTTGGCTGATTATTTATATAAGTATTTACTTCCTTCTTTAATTTGAGTGCTATTACCTTGCCCAAGATTCAAAAGATTCTGGGTAGCATATTTCTTGGGAAAATGCACAAATGTAAATCTTCTTTAGAAGTTTATATACATATATTGAAGTACATATTAAGAAATTACCTCTCTTAATTTCTTTATTCTAAGTTTTGAATGTATTTTCCAACAATCACAATCAACTGTATCTAAAAATACAAATCAAAGTATGGCTATGTTGTCATTAATTCATCTTACCTGTGGAACTTTGTAAGTGCTTAAAATATCTGCCATTTCAAAAGAAATGGCAGGATCACGATCTCCAACAACTGATATGAGTTTGTTCAATTTGTAATTGGGGAAAAATTGTTCTGACTAGAGAAAAGTTCCATTGTAGCATAATATGTCTGAGCCCCAGCATAGCTATCATAGATTCTGAAGCCCAAAGTGATGTTAGGTAAGATGCAGAGGTCTTCATTGATCTTCTTCACAGCAAATATATGCTGATAGTACTTAGTCAGGACTCTGCAAAGAGAATCAAACGTTGTATCAAATAAATTCCTGCCTCTAAAAAGGATAGTAAAACTAAAGTACATGAAAAAGTGTCTTATAAACCATCACTTTTTCATCTTAACCAATTAATAGATGAAACCCCATCAAAATAACAATTTAGAAATTAATCGTCACTGCTTCATGTTAAGCAATTTATATATTACCTGTATAAATATTGTGGAATTAATTTTGAGGGCAATAATTAAAGGGTATTTCTTTTTTCTCTTTACTCTTTTTAAGCTGTTCTAATTATATGAAGGCTGACCAAAATTGTTACCAAGAAAGTAACATTGTATACTTGGTACCTGAAATTGGATTAATCATTTTTTCCTACACTAGATATGGTTTAATTTTAATTTAAATGTCTACAAGAATGATGATTTTTTTAAAAAAAATTGTCTGGCTTGTGAAACATATTTATAACAAATTATATCTTGTTGAAAATCAAGCAGCAATGCTTTTATAGCACCTCAAATACTTCTTAAAGAAAGCATATTGTAATTATTTGTTATTACATTACGAGGCAGCTTAAAACTCTTTGTATACTAGAGAATCTACCACAACTGGATCATCATTCACATAATTTTTTCTCTCAAATTTCTGTAAAAACTGGTGCTACTGATATGTTTATGAAGTTGATAAGCTATGTTGTAAGAAATACATAACAGAAAAATTGGGAGGAAAATGATTAAGAGAATTAAGAAAGGTAGAAGTAGAAATTTTACCAATAAAAGAAGATTGAGAGCATATGATTCTGCTCTCTGCTTTTCCACCTTTTCCCCCCACCCCTCCAAAAAACACTTTCAGGTTATAAGAAAAGTATTCTTGGGAGAAAGTTGTCTCATTTACCGAGATGAAACATGTTGTATGTCTTGGTGAGCATCATTATTCCTCTGGTACAATAAATTTTGCATCTTCTGCAGAGTTACTTTTAGAGGCTGATGCTATAATTCCTATCCCAAAGGAAAAGACTGGGAAAAGGAGTGGGACTCCCATTTTGTCAGAAAACAAAATCAGGTATTGAAATATTAACCAGGTATTGAAAGATTAATTTGGTTTGTTTTATTTGATTTGAGGAACATACAGTAGTTTTCATCTGTTGATTTTACAAAGTACAGTACCAGGAAATGATTTAATTGAAAATTATGATGCTATTTAAACTATAATTGGGGGGGAAATTATCACAGTAGCTAATTGTGATACACAGAGTAGATGTACTAAAGAATTTTAACTAGATTGATATAGACAACAGAAAGAAAATAATGACTTACAGAGATTCACCAACAACAGAATGATGGGGATCATCCTCAAAGTTTCCTATATCTCTAGTTATTAAGAGAAAAGAAGTAATGCCACCAATGATTAGATCACCTGGTTGGAAATACTTGTGATCAATTGGGATAGAATCTTGAATGCTACATTTTATTGGTTGAGTCTTGCAATCCATATGTGGCAGTAACAGTAAGAAACAGATCAAAGTTCTCATAATAAATATTAATCCAAGGTTAACAAAGTTCCCAAATTGAACCATCTTGAACCAAACTGTGTCCCTCAAATTATTTCCATTCTGTTTTGAATCTTAGAAAGAAAATGGCTTTGAGAGCACATTTAATTATTTTACCTGTCTCTAAATTCTAATTATTTTATTGTCCATTAACACTTGCTATTCATCTTTCTGAGAATAATAATTTCTCAGTTAGGGCTTTGTAGGACAGCAGAGATAATAATACTCTTTTGCTAATTATAAGGGGAAGAGGTAAATGGTACCCTTTAAATTTCAATTTCCACCCTTTTAATGAAATAGTAAGGGCAGAATGAGTCAATGATCACTGGCTTGAGTGTAGAAACAGTTTGTAAGATTATGGGAAGTTAGACATGGCAAAGATGGAGAAATCTATTCCATTTTACAAAGCCAGGCTAACATTTTTAGCAAAACAAAAGTTTGATAAAATATGAGGGCATAAACATAGCAACTCTTTGCAACCACATGCATTTTTGTCTTGCAATTGTCTTCATAACTGCACTGAGATTGTAGAAAAAGTTTTCATTGACTTAATGAGGTGCTTTATTTATTTATTTTATTTATTTATTTTGTCAAGCAATGATAAATTAACAGGTATAAGTATAAACATAGTTATGGATACATGAAATGGATACATATAAGAAAAATAAAAGAAATAAAAAGAAAAAAGAAACAATAGGACAGGGATGGTAGGCACGTTGGTTCGCTTATGCATGCCACCTAGGAAAGGGGTGAGGTCAATAGTAGACAGTCGAAGGTTAAAGTTTTTGGGGTTTGGGAAAGAAACAACAGTTAGGTAGAGTATTCCAGACATTGACCAATGTTGCTGAAGTTGTATTTCCTGCAATCGAGTTTGGTGCAATTAACCTTGAGTTTGTATCTATTGTTTGCTCCTGTGTTGTTATGGTTGAAGCTGAAGTATTCATTGACAGGTAGGACATTACAATGAATAATTGTATATACTATACTTAGATCAGACCGAAGGCGGCGCAGTTCTAGGTTTTCTAGGTCTAGAATTTCAAGTCTGGTGGCATAAGGTATTCTGCAACGAGTAGAGGAGTGGAGAACTCTTCTTGTGAAATATTTCTGGACTTTCTCAACTGTGTTAATATCAGATACGTAATGTGGGTTCCAGACTGATGAGCTGTATTCAAATATTGGTCTAGCAAATGTTTTGTATGCTCTCATTAGCAGTGTGATATTACCAGAGAAAAGCTACATAGGATTAGGTTAACAACTCTTAATGCCTTTTTAGCTATGTAGTTACAGTGGGCTCTAGCATTTAGGTCATTAGAGATGAATGCTCAAAGGTCCTTGACAGAGTTTGGATCATCAACAAGGTCTTGACTATTCAGCCTGTATTTTATTTTCTGATTTTTTTTTTTTTTTTGCCAATATGTAGGACAGAGCATTCACTTGTTGAGATTTGAAGTTGCCATTTGTTTGACCATTCTGATACATAGTCAAGGTCTTTTTTTTTAAAAAAATAGATTTTATTAAATTTACTATTTAAAAACACATCGACAATACATTTACAAAGTAGAAAGAAAAACGGGTAGAGGGAAAGAAGGAAAACACCCGGCCTAGCACATCGGATAAAGGCTGGTTGGGGGAAAGAGAAAGGATATAGAGGGAGAGAAGGGAAGGAAGGGGAGGGAGAATAGGGTAGAAATACAAATAAAAACGAATGATATCTTTTTGTGACAGTCTGTAAGGATCATTTCTCTTCATCATATCCAATCTACTCCTCTTTTCCATTATGTTTAAGTTACTTTTTATCATTTACATAATTTGTCTCTGTGTAAGCCAATTATACCATGAGTCCCAGTTGTCATAAAATGTTGAGGACTCTTTGTTTTTTAATGCTATCGTTAATTTATCCATTTCAGCACACCCACAAATTTTCTGAATAACCATTTGCTCTGAAGGTGTATGAGGTAATTTCCAACATTGAGCAAAGGCTAATCTAGCTGCGGTTAGAATATGGATTATTACATATTTTGTCTTTTTGGATAAATATCTATCAGAGATCCCTAACAGGAAGAACTCTGATTTATAGACTATTTGTTCTTTAGTTATCTCCTCCAACCATTTTCTGATTTTTTGCCAAAATTTTTGGGTAGTTTTACAAGACCACCACGTGTGGAAAAATGTTCCTTCAGTGCTTTTGCATTTCCAACACCTTGAGCTCATGTTAGGGATATGTAAGAGTGAGCATTTGTTTGTTGAGATTTGAAGTTGCCATTTGTTTGACCATTCTGATACATAGTCAAGGTCTTTTTGAAGGGTAGCAGTATTGTCTGTGGTGTTGAATAGCTTTACATCATCAGTGAAGAGAATGCAGTTGCTCTTAATATGATCACAGAGATCATTTATGTAGAGTATGAAGAGAGTTGGTCCTAGAACACTGCCCTGGGGGACACCACTGTTGACAGGTACAGAATTTGATAGGACGCTCCCAATTTTGACCATTTGTTGTCTGTTTGACAGCAATACTTCTATCCAGTTATGCAGGTGTCCAGAGATACCGTAAGATTTTAGTTTTAGGAGTAGTTTATTGTGTACCACTGAATCAAAGGCTTTACAGAAGTCTATGTAGATTGCGTCTATTGCTTTGCCCTGATCAAGTTGAGTAGACCATATGTTTCTGCAGTGTAAGAATTGCAGATTACAGGATAGTTTTTTTCTGAAACCAAATATTAGAGGGTAGGTTGTTTGTCTCTAAGTGGAGGATAATTGATTGGTTAATAATTGATTCCATGGCTTTACAGGTGATGCAGCATAAAGAGATTGGTCTGTAATTTTCAATGAGACTGGGGTCTCCCTTTTTGAAGATGGGGATGACCGTGGCTTGAGAACATAGGTTTGACAAGGAGCTGGTCCTGAAAGATTTTTTCAAAGATTATGCTTAGAGGTTCGGCTATGGCAGTGGATAGCTTTTTTAAGAAGTAGGCATATATTCCATCCAGTCCAATAGATAGAGATGGTTTTAGATTGCGTAGTGCTTTTTCAACATTGTCTTCTGTAAAATCGATATGTATTAGATCATTGTAGTTTTCTGTGGTTTGGCTAGGAATACTGGGCTTGATCCATTGCTGTTTATAAATACTGAGCCAAAGAATGTGTTAAAGAGATTGGCTTTAATGGTGTCATAATTGCAGTCTTTACCATTTGGTCCTTTCAGGGGTGGGATGGACCTTGAGTCTTTTAGTTTGTTTTTACAAAATTGTAGAAAGTGTGGGTGGAATTGGTGCTTAAAAGGTTTTCCTCTTGTTTAATGTGATAATTGGTGGATTCAGTCTTTATCTGGTGGCATAAGTTTTTGTATCGACTTTTGAAGTTGGGAACATGACCAGATTTGCTTTTCTGCCAGAGTGATCTCTTTTTGGATTGAAGTTTCCTTATTGTTATGGGTAATCTGGTTTTTGGGGGCGGGGGGTTGCTGTTGGTACATATAGTTTGATGACTCTTTTGACTTCAAGTAAAAAAATGTAATGATCTTCAACAATATTGCATCCAGTGAATAGAAATTGCCAATAAAGGGATGAGAGATTGTTGTTTATAAGATCATAGTTGCCTTTTTTGAAGTTATAATCGGGGATTCCATTGTTGTGATGATTTTTGTGTGGACATATGTTGAGATAAAAGTCAATCATGTTGTGGTCACTGTTGGAAAACGGTTCTTTAATTTGTATTCCATAAATTGAATTCAAACTATTGCAGGAGATAGATCAAGGCAGTTATTAAGTCTAGTATTATTGGTTACTAATTGTTCTAGTCCCAGATTTGTTACAGCATTGTAGAAGGTTGCTTGTGTGTGTTCAGTTGTACATTCATTAAGGGTCCAGTTAATATGAGGTAGATTGAAGTCCCATTACCATTACCAAAAATCTAGTGGATCTAGTGGTGACACTTAAGAACAATGTCTGTTTTAAAGATGCTGCAGAGAATGATTCAGAAGTGTCCCAGGACAGCTTGCATGTAAACTTCCACCATTTCAGCACATTCAAACAAAGCAAACAAATTGAACTAACGTTAATTATAATAATATTAAAATTATCTAGCAAGATTAAGCATTATTAAAAAGTGAGAAAGTAAGAACTCTTTGATTCTTTTGAAGGCTTATGTCAACATTCCAGAAAAAACAAACTCCAACACCAAAACTCTGAGGCAGGCATTTTCTCAAAGTTCCAGTTTATTAGAGTAATCATACTGGCACATCTGGGAAAACCCAAATCTGAGAGTTCTGGATTTTTCCACAGTATTTCAAAACATAAATCCATCCCCTGCACACAGCAGTCCATCACATGGTCCAATAACCATCTGTCCCCACTTGAGACATCCCCTAACCATTAATCATCCAAGTACAGGAAAGACATGACCTTGACTGCAAGGAAGAATGCTATTATGTCTAATTACATACACTCTACAAAATCCTAGCTCCCAATTTCCCAGGCACAGGAATTTGGCAGAGTGGAAGCTTCTGGTGCTAATATAGCTTCCAAAGCTGACAGCCTATGGTCAAATCAAAATTCTTATGTTCTGTTACATAAACTGGGAAAAATAACTGAGAAGATCTCTTGATCCCTAATCAGCATAACATGAGTTGGTTGCACCTAAAACAGCTTTATCCTGACAGTTTTCGAGATGACTACTTCAAAAAATATAAAATATACTGGGTAAGAAAAAGCTCTGTTGGGATACATGAACAAAATCTGCATGTTCCTGAGTATTTCCTGATCAATTTTATCTGAAATCTTCTTTCATGGACATAAGATACTAAATAATGATGGTGAGATTGGGAGAAACATGATATTCAAACATTATATTTCAAAAAATATAATCCAGTTAATTATTTTAATTATACCATAATTATTAACTATAACATAATTATTTTCTGTTTCATAAAGGAATGAATTAATGATGTTCCACGTATCTCTATTTTTCTATGATTGAAGAAAAGTCTTATACATGTATTGTTCTCCAACCTTTATGATTATCTTTTTACAATTTACTGTATATCTGCCAATCGTGCTATCTATAGCATACAACATAATAATGCCTTAAGCAGTCTATAAAAACCCTTAATGCTTGCATTATTATGCTCATGTTAGCATATACTACTTTGGACTCTCCTCATGGGGGATAGAGTTTGTGGCTATCTATTGGGTTTTCCTGATGATTTTATAATTCTTGTGTATGTCAAGTTTATTTATTTATTTATTAAATTGATATGCAGCCCATCACCCTATGAAAAGTAACATTTTTCTGGGTGACTTCCAATTAAAACCACAAATATAAATATATATTAAAACATTAAACGCAAAGGCAAAAGAGGCAAAATTGGGACATTCTTGCTGATTTCCCCATTGAGTTTACATGTGAGGATCTGTCAGGGAATATCAGAAATCTCTCTCTTCCCTTCTTCCCTCCTTTCCTTCTTTCCCCCTCCCTTTCCCTTCCCTTTTCAATGGTCAGGTAAGTCACTATTACTGGGAGGGCAGTGAAAGATTATGAGACTGCCTGTGAAACTGTCATGGAACATTGAAAATGAAGATCATAAGACAACTCAGCAGCCCTGCAGCAGCTAGTAACACTGAAGTAGCTATAACTTTCCCAAATATATTCCCTTGGCAGTCATGGGTCTTGAATGTTGAACACATTTTGTAATATTCCCTATTTGAGATAAATGGTGCCTTTATGATGCAGTGATAATGAAATTTTTTAGTAGTATAGAGATAGACAGGAGTCCTTGTGTGTATACTGTTAACAATTTTTCTTAACTGTTCATTGCTATTTAACCTACACAACAACATTGCAAAATATGATTTGTACCCAGGCAAGATTATGTATCCCAATATACATATACATCCCCATAGAGATTAGAAACAAACTTTTCTTTTTTGAAACTTTAAATTTTTTTGAACATGAATCCAATCAAGTTTTCCTCAAATTCTGAGGTACATTCTTAAATAGAACCATACTTCCTCATTTCTCATATTTTCAATTATAATTGAATTATAATCAATTTTAAAAACTTTGCTCATATACCAAACACATGCCTGAGTATTTTGACCACCCACCCCAAATCAGCGGTTTAAAGTAAACAGACTTAAAAGAAGTGATATTAAAGAGAGAAATAATGAAAAAGGGATATTTTTGTGTATTATAAAGATTTTCTTTTTATTAGTTGTTCCCTGTTGTTTAGTTCTGGCCTAATAATGATTAGGTAACATTTTGGGAGATATATGCAGCCTAGCAACCCAGCACTGGAAGCCAGAATGGAGAAAACCTCCACAGCCACCATGTATTTGCCTTTGGTGCTCAGGTAGGAAGGAACAAAAGAGAGCCACACACTGCAAAAGATCAGCATGCTAAATGTGAGACATTTGGCCTCATTGAAACTACTGGGAAGCTTCCTGGAAAAAAATGCTGCTATGAAACTGACAGCTGCCAGAAAGCTCATGTATCCCAGGACACAGTAGAACATGGTAGAGGAGCCTTCATTGCACTGCAGTATGATTTCCTCTCTTTCTGAATGGGTGTCAACATCAGGGAAAGGTGGAAATGTGAGCAACCATACTGTGCATATTCCTGTTTGAATTAAGGAACAAGAAAGAACAATGGAAATGGCCAATCTTCTTCCCACCCATTTCCTTAGACTGGATCCAGGTTTAGTGGCCATGAAAGCCAAAATCACTGTGATGGTTTTTGCCAGCACAGAAGACACAGCCACTGAAAAGATGATGCCAAAACTAATTTGTCGGAGGAGACATATTGTACTGCTTGGTACAACAAGGAACTGCAATGAGCAAAGAAAGCAGAGGAGGAGGGAGATTAGTAGAATGTAGGTGAGATTTTGGTCATTGGCCTTGACAATGGGAGTATTGTGGTACTTCAAAAATGTTGCCAGAATTACAATTGTACAGAGAGAAAAGAAAAACACCAGAGTAACTAAACTTATCCCCATTGGTTCCTTATAAGACAAGAAAGATATTTTCTTGGGAATACATGAATCTTGGTCTTTATTTGGATATTGACTTTCTGAACATTTTGAACAGTCATCCATATCTAGAATTGAAAGATATAAACACATATACATTTATTCTACAGTCATATCATTCTTAGTAATTATACAGTTGTTTTCTGCATGTAAGATTAGCCCTTATGTTAATTATTTTTCTGATTTTTTTGCTCTTGTATTTGAGAAATATCAAACATAGAAGAACATGGTAGTTATGTGATAAGGGGTGTGTGCATTATTCTGTCTGGGAGCTGAAATCCCAAATGGCAAAGTGAAAGTATTTGCTATCATAGTTATACCAATAGCAAACAATAGCACTTAGACTTACATACTGCTTCACAGCACTTTACAGCCCACTCTAAGGAGTTTACAGAGTCAGCATATTGCCCCCCAACAATCTGGGTCCTGATTTTACCAACCTTGGAAGTATGGAACACTTAGTTAACCTTGAGCCAGTGAGATTGGAACTGCTGAAATGCTGGCAGTTAGTACTCAGCAGAATTAGCATGCAATTCAATACTGCATTCTTATCACTGCACCAGCATAGTGCACTCATAAATTTCTATTTCTATTTTATATTATCATATTTTATATCTGTTATTTGTACTATTTGTTAACAATCAAGAAAAAATTATTTCTCTGAAAGTAGCACAATTTTGCTAAACTTTATGAAAGCTTTCACCCACAAATGGTTGCTAATGATTTTGTTGTTATGGGATAGTTTGGTGTTCTTCATTTTATTGAATATACATTTATTGATCAGTTATGAAGATAAAGATTTTGTCTGTCTTCTTAATAATGACTTCATTTCATGTTGCTTACTCATTATATTTGCTTAATATTGTGCATCTCTATGTATCTCTTATTTTTACTACTACATAATTCTTCACAAGGTTTCCTAGAGACTATGATTGAAAATAATATAAATGTAAATAAATATAATAGTATTTTCCTTCTATCAGATACTTTATGATGTCTTTCAATTTTATATTCCTGTATAATAAAATAAAACTAATATTTACATCCATATATACAAACTTTGCTGAAGGAGCAAAAGGAAATATATTCCTTATTCTCCTTACATTAAAAATTTCCGAAGCTTTCTGAATCAAGTGGAATAGTTTGTGTAGACATTAGAATGGAATTTTTTAAAAAATGTACCACAATCTCAATGTAAGAGAAACTACATGCTTTAATCTTATTTTAATCTAGTCTGCTAAAAGTTGGGTAGTTTTTTTTTTTTTTATAAATCACATCTAAAAGTTTTAAATGCATTCAGAAATAAATAAATGTGCCCTAGAATGATATGTCCTGAATAGACAAAGCATATAACTTAGCTCCTATATGTCTGTGTTCATGGATCTGCCTGGGCTAACCTGCAGAACTATAAGTCAACTTACCCTTCTGGATTGACATTTTATCTTTGGGACATGGAGGACAATCATAGCAGCAAAATGGTTTTCCTTCCTGTTGTCTCTTAAAATAACCAGGGAAGCAGCTCTCTGTACAAACTGAAATGGGGGAGGTCTGTACAATAAAGAAAAAATAAAGTGTTAGCATTTAATCCTATATTTTGAAAATAAAATTGAAAAAAGCATGGTCAGCCTATACTGTATAAATTTAAATAATACAAATTTTAAAGTGTTTACATCAACTTCAATATAAAACTTTTCATGACTGAATTATTTTTATAATGTAATAATATAATATATAATAAATACAATGTATACAATACAACACAGCCTAACACAATACAATATAAATACCTCAAGGGGCAGATTTGGTGGAGCACTAGGTCTTTTTCTGCCATTAGTTCTTTTTATTTCTAAATTTTCAATATACTTAAACTCTTATTGGTTTTTGTTAATTGCTTATGGCTCTAATTATTTCAAGCTCCAACAAGTCCATAACAAAAATAACAAATCTTGCTAAGAAATCTTGCAATTTCTCAGATGGTTTAACAAGCCTTCTTTCCAATTTAGGACATAATGAGTCATATTGTAGAAAAATGATTGTTGAAAAAGAATTAAAGAATTTATCATCCATAAAAATTAACACAAAATGCTTCAAGCTTAAGAGAGTGATCAAATCTAAAAACCTGGGACCCTACATTGAAAAAAGGACAGAATCTGTCAGTGTTACATACATGTTTATCTATAGGTATGTTGATTTAAAAATTTAGTTAGTTATATACATATTGATTTGCATAGTATTTTTTTCTATAGCTTCATTCAACTGCTAAATGTGGAGAATGTTTTCTGAAATAGTCTCCTTAATTGTACTTAATAGCTAGACGATTGTGTTTAATAAAAACTGGAACAAGTTAAAAATTTGCTCTGCCTTTCATGGAAGATGAAATCATAGATAAGGGCAGACTTACTACAGGGAGATCTGGCTAGCCAAGGCTACTAAATATCTTGCCATTTGTTTTCATGTTATTGATGATAACTCAATCAGAATAAAACTGGAAGAAACCTTGGAGATCTTCTAGGCCAACCCCATATTCAAGCAGGAAACCCTAAACCATTCCAGAGAAGTGACGGCTAGTCTCTTCTTAAAATCCTCCAGTGATGAAGCACCTATAACTTCTGAAGGCAAGTTGTTCCATTAGTTAATTGTTCTCACTATTAAGGAGTTTCTCCTTAATTCCAGTTTGCTTCTCTCCTTGGTTAGTTTCCATCCATTGTTTCTTGTCTTGCCTCTGGTGCTTTGGAAGATAAGTTGACCCCTTCTTCTTTGTGGCAGTCCCTCAAATACTGGAATCCTGTTATCATGTCACTCCTAGTCCTTCTTTTCTCTAGATTGGCCAAAGCCAAATTCTGCAACCATTCTTCATATGTTTTAGTCTCCAGGCCTTTGATCATCAGTTGCTCATCTCTACATCTTTTTCCAAGGTCTCAACATATTTTTGATAATGTGATAGCCAAAATTGGATGCAATATTCCAGGTGTGGCCTTACTAAGTTTTTATACAGCAGCACTAATATTTCACATGATTTTGATTTTATGCCTCTGTTTAAACAACCAAGGATTCTATTAGCTTTTTGGTGGCTGCTGCTGTTGCACATTGCTGGCTCATATTTAGGTGATTGTCCAAGGTTACTCACAGTTACTGTTTTTGAGCCAGATTTTACCTAATCTGTACTTGTACCTTTGGTTTTTCCTGCCTAAGTGTAAAACCTTGCTTTTCTCCACATTAAATTTCATTTTGTTGGATTGGGCCAACTGTTGGATTATTCAAATATGTCATTCAATCAAAACCACTGGATTACCTCATCCAGAGGCTTTATGTAGAAGTTCAATCATGGGGAAAAAAACCCAAATCACCTGGAACTCTCAGGGGAGCAGTCTCTATGATGATCTTGCCTTTCTCACAACTAAAGACTGAAATAAGCATTGTAGGAATGAATGAAACCACTGCAGAGCCCAAGATTTGCAGATATTCCAGAAGGATAAAAATCATTCATTGTATCCTTAATAAGTGTCATATCTCATTTTAGTTACAGAATTAACAACCCTTTTAAAAACTGCTTGCGCCAAAGGAATAAAAAAACTATATATCAAATCAATTTACCTGAAATTCATTTCTGGAAGGGGAAAATTGTTTCAAAAATATAATTTGTGTTTTTCGCCCAAACATTTAAGGAAAACAATATGGTTGATTCATTATTAATGGAATGTAAAATAAATTGTAATGCACAGCATCCAGATTCACACATGAAGAATTTAAACTGTCTACTTTACTATGTTCTACCCATAGTACAAGAATCTGCCCAGTTAACATCCCTTTCCTTGGGAATAATAGATAAGATTAACCTGACTCTATGGTATTTGGGGGGAGGTCAAGTCATTGTGGACACACTGAGGCTAACTCCCACTTGATCTTTCCTCCTTTCCTGGTTGGGAGCGTCCCAACATTTTATTATTTGTTTATGTTAATATATACTCTATTTAGATGTCACTCACTCACAGAGCACCTCTAATTAATAGGTTAACAGAGTTAGGAGCAGTGGTGGGATTCAGCATATTTGCACTGTTTCACCCAAACTGGTAGCTAACTGCTTGTGCAGTTCAGAGAACCAGCTAAAAATAAAGTGCAAGGTGGGTTCCCCTCTTCCCTTCAGTTAATAACTCTGGGATGACAGCCAAGAACCACTTAACAGGCTACTTCATTGTGATAACAGCTGACACATGCCTTGAATAAAGTCGATAAACAACAGAAACTGACAGGATTAGGGCGGGGAAACATCCAGGAAACCCATCAGTCACTCATCTAGGGATGCGACCTTCAGGAAGAAGGACAAGATTACAAACATTTTACAAACATGGTTTGTAAACTGTTTACAATAAAACAGTTGGTTTTACAATTGGTTTACAAACATTTTACAATCACTTTTGGTGAATGTCTCAGCTCTCTTCTCCCTGAGATCCTCTGCTTTTTTCACCCTTGCCTCCACCTTTCTGTCTTAATGTAGCCGCTTAGTGATTTCTGCTGCCATTGCCTGTCAGTTACATGGTTGTGTTTATCTGATGTTTTTCCACATAACCCAAGCATGTGAGACAAGTAAGAATTTCACAGGCTATGCCATCATTAGAGAATAAACCAAAAAGTAGAGAAAAATAAAGTGGATAAAAATGAAATAAATCCAGTAATGTAAGGCATGTGACTAGGCAGTCAGCACCCCTCTCCTTTAGAAGGACATCATTTTCACAAATGATTTCTTTATTTTGTTAGATGTTTATCCTGTCTTTACTACTTTATAAGGAACTCAAGGTGGATAACTTATCTAATATTCCTTGCTCCTCTTAGCTTCCCCACAACCACAATCTAAGACACAGTTTGGGCTGGCAGAAAATGGCTGGTCACTCAGTCATTTTTTTCAAGATTAAAATGGGATTAGAACTCAGAGTCTCTTGGTTTCTAGGCCAGCACCTGAACCACTACTTTGCTTAATAAAAAGAATGTCAAAATAACTTATAAGAATTGCATGCAGAGGGTGACAGGACAGGGACGTCCAGAGGTGGAGAAGCCCAGCTGTGGCTTTCAAACACCTCTTCTCGTGTTTGGAGTGATCCTTAGTGGATACATGAAACCCGTAGAGCTTCGTGTCAGCATAGAGGACCCCAGGTTGCTGTTTGGGGGAAGGCAACCCCCCAGCAACAAAGGAAGAGCCTCTGAGACCAGCATGAACGAGCCAGCCTCCAGCAAATGGTGGCTCCAAAGTCCGGCCTGTCACTGAACTGACGAGGCGAAGTGTGACAGCCTGAAAGATCTGAGCAGAAAAGGGCGGAAGGACTATAAAAGTTGTGACAGAAATCGGTGTCTGATCCTCCCTGTTTTGATGTGAGTAACAGTTGTCGGAAGCTGGAGATAAGCGGCTAGAAAAGCGGTCTGAAAAGTGAAAGGGGGGACAAAAGCAGGCAGAGAGGCTCATTACTTAAAGTGAAAGTGTGGATTGGAGTGTTCGGAAGGAGATTGCTGGGAAGAGAAGAAGGCTGTGGGGAATTCAAGAGGCTTGTGAGGGGGCTGCCATCTGAGACCAGTTCCTGAGAAGACCAGAAGATTAGAAAAGGATTATAGCTGCGAAGGAGGGAAGAGCGGGGCACAGAGAGTGGGATACCGATCCGCTGACTCTTATGTGAAAGGTTTTCTGCCTGTTAGCAACATTGCTTACAAAACTGATTTCTAACGTGACTGATTTGGAGCGACAAAGTGACAGTGGACTGATAATTGCTGGCAGAAGGGAAGAAGAAGAAGGAAGAAGAAGAAGGAAAGGGACAGATGGAAGCCTGGTAAAGACTGATCACGGAGCGCTGAGAGCAATTAGTCAGCACTTCCTCCCTTTGCTCCTCTGGCTCGCCCAGGAAGAAAGACTATAAGGCAGAAATGCCAGCCTCAACTCAGATTTGTCTTCCTTTGGTACCAATTCCACAGACACGTGTCTAGCAACCCCTCAAAATCTAAAATACCCTTTTCCTTCCACACCCTCTCTTTCTCCCTTTCTCTCTTAGTCTTTTCTTTCTCTCTACAATATTTATAAATTTAGGTATAAAGGTAAATTGCTTTTTATAGATATAAGTATTAACTGATTAGAGTGTCTTGAACATATAATAATTCTAAGGATTGTTAAATATGGTTGATTTAGATTAACTGGAACTCTCAACATCAATACACAATATAGGATAAAGGTATATATAGAGTGAGAAATCTTAGAGTTGTTGGTAAGCTTTAAATAAGTTTGACCTGACATGGTATTGATTTATTAGTTGTAAAATATAATTAACTTTGGTATATAAACTTATTATAGAGAATAATATATAGTATTTGATAACATTTTATAATATTGGAATTTAAATCACCCAAATGACAAATTGGGCTGTAGAAAGAGATCTAAAACAACGTGGTGGTGTAATTTTAGTAAACAGACCTGTAATCACATTCAAGGGGCTATAAAACCGAATGGTGATCTGGGACAATATACTTAACATAGTTCAATTGCAAAAACAAATCTTATTAGAGATGACTTCCACAACAACCCCAACCCTGAAAACAGGAAGGAAGAACACCCAGACCTTGACGACAACTTTGGCATCAGCCTCCCCAACAACACAGAAAACTATAGAAGAGACCCTGACAGGAGAAAAACAAGTGACCATTACCAATGCTAATTTACAAGTGACATTATTATCCCTGCAAGAATCAATGTCCAGAATGCAGGAGATTATGATCAAGAACCACAGTGAGACTAGAGCTGATATTAGCGAACTGGAGGAAGAAATGGGTAAACTAAAAGCGGAGATGAGAGCAGACATACAGAAAGTTGAAGAAAAGGTTGGGACAATGCAATTGGCCATGGAAAGAACTGAAATAAAAATAAAACAAATAGAGAAGAGGACGGAACGAGTAGAGAAGAACCTAGAAAGGACTGAGGAAGACTTTAAAAACGTAAACAGAGAAATGGAAGATTCCTTGGTCCAACTAGAGATGGACAAAGCAGCGGCATATCTAAGGTTCCAGAACGTGGAGGAATCCAAAAATGAAGAACTAGAGCAACTAATGGCAGGTCTGCTAGCTAAACTAGTAGAAAAAGAGAAAGATGACTTACTCAAAGAATTCGACAAAGTCTATAGGGTGAATACCAATTATGCAAGGTGTCACAACTGCCCAAGGGAGATACATATCTGTTTTTTAAGAAGATGCATGAGAGACCTAATACTGAGAATGGCCAGAGATGAGAGAATATTATATAAGGGCAAAGAGATCATTGTTCTTAAGCAAATTCCAAGAAAAGTGAGGGCCATAAGGCAAGAATATAAATTTTTAGCCAATTACTTAAATAAAAAAGAAATTTCATTCAAATGGCTAATCCCAGAAGGGATATTAATATCATGGAAGGGAAGAAAAATTAAAATTGATTCAATAGAACAAGCACAAGACTTCCTAGAACAGCTAACAACCACGGAGGACCAACATGCTAGGGAGGAAATTCAAAGGAACATGCAGGAAGACCGTAACCGCCATAGGAACAAAGAAGAAAGACCCATCCAAATCCAAGGGAAAGACAACTTACAACAGGAAAGAGAAGAAACAACCCTATGTCAACCACAAGAAGAGAGCCATATAGTTACAAGACAAAAAGCGAAGCAAACGTAGGTAAATGGAGGAAGAAAGGAAAATTCTTTCCATCGATATAAACGGTTTAAATTCAAGACCCAAAAGGAAAAGGATTTTAACCAAACTAATAAAACAAAAGGTTGATATAATTTGCATACAAGAAACACACATTAGGAAAAATGAGAAATTTTTAGATTGTCCGAAACTGGGAAAATTATTTACAGCACCAGCAGATAAACACAAAAAGAAAGGTATTGCAATATATGTGAGAGATGACATAAAAGCGGAGCTAATTTGGGCGGACCCTGAAGGAAGAACTCTGGTGGTACAAATTTTGATTAATTGTATTACATTGTTGCTGGTAGTAATCTATGCCCCAAATGATGATCAAGGTAAATTTTTCAAACATCTCCACAAAAAAATGATGATCAAGGTAAATAAAAAAATCACCAAAAAAATAATAGATTTTGAAAAAGGCAATATTTGTCTGATTGGCGATTTTAACTCTATTGCTGACTATCAGAAAGATCATAGTAACACGAGTAAGAATAAAAAAGGAAAAAGAGAATTTTCGAAGCCATGTAAGGATATGAGGAATGAACTGAATCTGGTAGATATCTGGAGAAAACTAAACCCCCAAAAAGAACAGTTTACTTATTATTCTAACCCACATAAAATCTGGACAAGAATAGATATGGCTTGGATAAACTGTGAACTAGTAAACGAATTCAAAGATAGCGAAATCTTACCAAATGACTGGGCTGACCACAACCCAATTCAAATAACTTGGAGAGGTAGAAGAAAACCAAAGAAAAGATGGACTCTTAACACTCACTTAATAAAAGAAGAAGAATATACTAACAAATTGAAAGAACTGAACTTCTTCTTAAAGGAAAATAATAATGAACTTACTTCAAAACAAAATATATGGGACACAATGAAGGCAATTATAAGAGGAACAACAATTTCTTACAATGCTATGAGAAATAAAAGAAAGTATGCCCAACAAAGTAATCTACAACAAGAAATTAAAGAATTAGAAACCCAACTACAAAAGAACCCCAAAACCCAAAAAATACAAAATCAGTTAATGACAACTAAACACAAACTGAATTTACTGGGACAAGAAAAATTGGAGATAAGTCTGAAATTGACCAAGCAAATCTACTTTGAGCATGCAAACAAGCCAGGGAGATGGTTAGCCCACAAACTCAAAAAAACGAAGGAAAAAAAACTGATACACCAATTAATGGACAAGAGGGGCAATTAGCAAGATGAGATAGAGAAGAAAAAAGAGATCACCCATAAATACTTCGGGAAATTATATAAAAAGGAAGAAGTTAGTGAGGATAAAATAAGGAAATAGCTAGAGGAAGCGAACGATAAAGCAATTGGAGAGGAAGAGATAGAACTATTAAATAAAAATATTACATGGTCCGAATTGAAGTCAGCACTAGAGAAGCAAAGCAACAACAAATCGCCAGGACCAGATGGGATACCTGTAAAACTTTATAAAACAATCATAGAACAAATTGGACCACTGATGTTGGAAGTATTTAATGAGGTACCCTTAGCAGCTAGGATGCCGGACTCATGGAAGGGAGCCTTAATTTCGCTGATCCCGAAGGAGGATCTAGACCATAGATTCATTAATAATTACAGACCGATTTCGCTCCTGAATGCAGATTAGAAACTATTCTCTTCTATTATAGCTGATAGATTAAAACAGGTTTTAAACACACATATCATGAAGATCAAAATGGATTTCTCCCATTTCGACAAATCAAGAATAATTTAAGAACAGTGATAGACATTTCAGAATTCTATGAAGCCCATCCGAAAAAACAATTTGCATTTATGTTTTTGGACGCTGAAAAAGCATTCGATAATTTAAATTGGCATTTCTTAATACAAAAAATATACAATATGAACCTGGGCACTAGATTTGAAAACATCGTAACTACAATTTACCACACCCAACAGGCAAATATTCTAATAAATGGGGAACAAACTGGCCCAATAAAAATAGAAAAAGGGGTAAGACAGAGTTGCCCTCTCTCTCCTCTGCTTTTCATATTCGCCCTAGAATCACTCTTGACGTGCATTAGGCAAAATTCGAGAATTAGAGGACTGAGGATTACAAGTTTTCACTGATGACATGGTTTTCTTTTTGGAGGAGCCTATAGAAAAAGGACATAACTTATTAGAAGAATTAGAACGATTTGGAGAAGTTGCAGGACTCAAAATTAATAGGAAAAAAACAAAACTAATTACTAAAAACTTAACAGGAGACCAGAATAAAGAGTTAGGGACATCAATGGGAATACAGGTGACAAAAAAAATTAAATACCTAGGCATTTGGCTAACTCCACAAATCAAATCACTAAAAGAAAACAATTATGACAAACTACTCCAACAATCTAAGAAAGATTTAGATTCCTGGAGTAAATTACAGCTTTCTTTACTGGGCAGGATTGCCTTGATTAAGATGAATATACCTCCAAAATTTTTATATTTATTCCAGACAATTCCAATTAAATTAAATTAAAAATTTTTTATAGAACTAAATAAGATAACGCTAATATTTATTTGGCAGGGAAAAAAAGCTAGGATCAACGTAAAAGCCTTACAAGATCCGAAAAGCAGAGGAGGGTTAGCCCTGCCAAACTGGGAAATATATCATATGGCAGCCACTTTACTATGGATAAAGGAATGGGTGAATCTAACCAATAAAAGAACACTAATATTAGAAGGCCACGAAATGAAGAAAGGATGGCACACCTTCCTGTGGGAAACCCAGGCAATCATATTTCCATAGGCACCTTATCAGGGACTCGCTACTAACCAATTGGGAAAAAGTACGTAAAAAACTCTATCTAAAAATATCGATTTGGCTTTCTCCAATGGAAGCAATAGTACACCCTAATAACTTGGATATAACTAAAATGATTAAATACGAGAATTTATTAGACCCACAAGGAAAGCTGAAAACATGACAAGAATTACAAGAGTGAGGATTTATAATTGATCAGTGGGTGTACCTTCAAATCCATAGTAGATATAAACAAGATATTAAGGAATTCGGAATCTACAATAAATTGCAAACTTTAGACAAAATTCTATTAGGACCGAATAAAAAAAAAAATCTAAATTCTACAAACACTTATTGGAAACAGAACTAGAATAAGAGATTGTCAAGGGAAATATGATTGTGTGGAGCAGAAACGTGGGACGGAGTATCACCCTAGCAGAATGGGAAAGGATCTGGAATAGGAACATTAAGATCATGAAATCAGCAGCTTATAAAGAAAACTCATACAAAATGTTTTATAGATGGCACCTGTCCCCTTCAAGATTGGTGAAAATGCACCCCAACATGAGTCCCAAATGTTGGAAATGCCAAAACATAGAAGGTACCTTCTTCCATATGTGGTGGTCATGCAAAGAAACTCAGAAACATTGGCAAAAAATTAGGCATTGGCTAGAGGAGATTACTAAGGAACAAATTGAGTACAAACCAGAGTCCTTCCTTCTAGGAATTTTTGACAAACAAGTATCCAAAAAATCGAAGTATATTATAATTCATATCTTAACCGTGGCCAGACTGGTGTTCGCTCAGTGCTGGAAATCACCTTCTATCCCCACTGAACAAATGATCATTCAGAAAATTTTAGAATGTGCCGAAATGGACAAACTAACCCAATCATTAAAAAATAAAGAATCCTCAACCTATTATAACAATTGGAATCCTTGGTACAATTGGCTAAATCAAAGATAGACTATTTCGAGAAAAATTGTAGCCAAGGGCTACCTAAGCAGAGTTAATGAAAAGTACCGCTGACACTATATTTGAAGAAGAAAGGATCTTACAGACGGTCACAAAAATATGGTTTTATTTTAACTGTTTTTCCCATTTTATCCCCCCTTTCCCTTACCCTTCCCTCTCCTCCCTCATTTGCCCTTCTCTCTTTCCCTCTCACCCTCTGCCAAGGCCTGTTTGCTTTCTCTTCTGTATATAATTTGTAGATGTGTTGTTTTTAATGGTAAAATTAATAAAGTTTAAAAAAAAGAACTACATGCAGAAACAGGGTTGGAAGAAACAACTTGTAAAGCTGCAAACATCACAGATAATATTTCAGAATAATTTCCCATAGAATGATGACAGGGGTGGGATTCTACCAGTTCACACCTATTCACTAGAACCATTTGTTAACATTCTAAGCAGTTCAGAGGACTGGTTGTTAGAAGAAATTACTGGCCTAATCCTGTAAGGAAGGCAGGAAGGAAACATTCTGGTGTTGCTTACAGAAACTGCCTCTCCGTTAACCCTTATTACATTCTTGGCAGGACTAGACTTTCTGTCTCTGGAATTTCTTTGGAGGTTTTTTTCCCTCCTTTGCTGGTACTTTGCTTGTGTGGAGTGACCACTGAAAAATGTGACTTATGACCATTTTTCACACTTACGACTGTTGCAGCATCCCCACAGTCACAAGAGGCCAGGCGAGGAGATGTGTGCCTCGAAGTGAGTGATGTTGAGTTGGCCATGCCCAGCCAGTAACATGACCACCAAGCCATGTCACCCAGTCCCATGTCCACAAAGTATGCCCACCAACTAAGCCACGCCCACAGAACTGGTTGTTAAAAAAATTGAATCCCACCCCTGAATGATGGGGGGGGGACCACAAAAGGTTGTAACAAATTACAATCTGAGATGGACCTGTTAGTAGGAAAGGAGACTAGAATGAGCAATAATACTTTGCAACCTGAAGTCAAGATGTTTGGTATTTATTTGCACAAGGCAAGCATTCTTTTTATTTAAAAACTACTTGCTCCAGCAAGTAGTGACAAGAAGTGCCTGGAAGAGGAGCGGCGAGGTAGACTGGGCATGGCAAGGAGAGACTGGGCAAGATGAGGTGCCCCTTGACCCAGTCACCTGACTACCCTATACAGCTGGTCATTAGGGCAGAGAACCAGTTGTTAAATTATTTGAATCCCACCACTGATTGGAAGGGACCTTGTAGGTCATCTAGTCCTACACACCCAAATAGGACACCATTTCTGACAGCAGTCCAGTCTCTTCTTGAAATATGCGATCACATCTTCCCTGGACTTTCTTTTCAGTACACTAGCCACGGCCAATTCCTGCAACTATTCTTCATTGTTATATATTGTTATAGCTGCTTATCTCAGACAGATTCTAAGTGATACACAAAACTATTTTAAAAAAATAAGAAATTAAACACTTTGTAGAGTATGCTTCAAAAAGATTATAAATCAATTCATTTTGGCAAACTTTTTAGAAAAAGCATTATTATATTTTATTCTTCTAAAAATTGCTTTCAAATATACATTTTTATCCTGAGAATATAAGTTTAGGAATATATTTGGAAATTGATTGGTTCACCTGTGCCTAAGGCAGAACTCTAGCCTTGTGGTTTAATAACTGCACCAAACTGGTCCTCATCCTCTACTATAATGTTGGTATAAATACTTTATGTATCTTCTTGTCTTTTTAACAAATTCTTTATCTTAACAGCAACATATATTTTGAGAGCCATACTATTTTATGTAATCACTTAGATATGCCTGCTTTTCAGAAATTTTGAATTTGTACCCTGCTTACAATTATTCCCAGTTTTTTTTATAATCTTTCTATGTTAAATGATATTGAGCTACTCTTTGGATATCACCTGATCATTAAAAAAAAAATCAATTACATTTAGAACCTACTTGGTTGAAAGTGCCGGGCCAGCTGATAGCGCCCTCATGAATGGTGAACATTTTGTCTTTAGCAGCCCAGGGATCCAGCTTCCCAACTTTCATTCGATGGAAGGATTGGTTGGGGAATGTGATCCAGTTCTCAATCTCTAGTCCTGTAATCAGTTGTCTGTTCTTATCAAAGGAAATTTCATTTCCAACATTGTTGTTAAACGATATTCTTTGCAAAAAGTAGTGAAGCTGAATATGAAATAGTTATGCAAAAATCAATTATGGATAACATATAGAGCTGTGTGATACATGTTAATCTTTTTTATTTAAAACATTTTACAAATGTGGATAACATTCTACTCTAATGTTCTTGTGTTCCCCTCAAAGATGGTTATCTGTGGTCCTATATTTAAAAAAACCACACACTTACAATCTACTAAAAAATAATTCAGCATAATATACGCCGAGAAAGCATATGTTAATATGTAAAAGTATAACTTATTGATTGAACCTGTTATTTAACAAATAAATGTAATCAAACTTGTATTATTTTTGCAAGACTTTAAGATGCTTCTCCCCTGCTGTTATTAGAGACAGAATGGTCAATGTAGACCAGATCACTTTAAATCAGTTTTAAAATTAAACAACTATGCAAAGAAGTAGGGAAGGGCTGGACTTATTTTTCAAAATGTCAACATTATCTTTCTTTAATCTTAAAAAGGATAGCATTGCTGCATTTTGATTCTGTAAGTAATGAAATTAAACCCCCCTCTTCTCACATCCTCTATCTCAATGAATGTATTCTCAATCATTTTGCCTTTAAATAGCAAATTTGGTTCAACTGCACATTTTATTGTTTGATTGCTTTTTAAATGTATATCCTACCCATTTCACTCTGAATCATGTCTCACATTATTGCCTTCTGGGCCTTTTTGCTAAAAACCCTTCTTTGTGCACAGCTTCTAGATTGTATGCATAAATTGTCTGAGCCCCATGTTTAAACAATTCTTGTGACTTTATACATTTTGCTTCTTGGACCTTATTCTTTGCACAATCCACTTTAAACAATCCATTAAATTTAAGACTGCTTTTCACTATCTTTATTGGCTCTCAATTTATCTTCTGACTGTCCTTTCTTGTGTAGAAAGAAACCTAATTTAAAAGGAGGCTGGCTATATTCTCTAGCATAAACTGAGGACAATGAGCAAGATTAGTTTAGTACCTTATTTCTAATGTATGCACTAGAATGTCAGAACTTTCTGGTAGTGAATTTAGAATCATAATAAGAAATATTTCTACTTATATATTTCATCCTATCTCTTAAATGCATTCTCAGTTCTTGAATTTCATGCACATACTAATTTAATTCTCTTTTCTTATGCTTTTATTTAATGGCATCTATAAAAATATCTTTAACAAGGCATTTTCCTTTTCTCATACAATGGATTTACAGATATGCTCAGATTGATCTAAATCTTATAGATGAATCAAGAAAGAGCTGTGCACCTCAGGAAGATCATTCATGCTGCTGTGTCATTTGTAGTTCTTTGAATCTCACTCTTCATTCATAGATCTTTTTTTTGTCTAGACAAAGGTACTGTCTTGTGGCCTCAGATGCATATTTATTTTGAAAAACCAAATAGAAACTTTTAGTTACCCCAGTTCCCACATTATTAAAAGTTTTCCATTATATTCCTTGTTTTAGGCACATACCCATATTGACTGAAATACTTCTGAGTATGTTTCTCTTCAAAAAAGAAACTTAACTTGAACAAGCAAGTTATTATAAAGCTTGTTACAGGAAATAATGCACATATATGTAGGAGGCATAGGCAAAGGGTGCACCACAACTAGCCTACAACCTATCACAAAGAGAGATAGAGTGAGCTGCCAAGTTCAAAGCATGAAGGAAGTACACTGAATTTACCAATTCCACAAAAGAAAAGAAATAAGGAAGAAATCAGCAAGTCACTACAAAGTTTCCATCTATATCTCACAGCCCTTTGTGATCAGATGTGAGATACTGGAGAATCAATGGCACTCAATTCCCATTTCCAAATTACCTGCCATGGCTGGGCATCCTGAAGATTGAGTTTTCTACCACTCAGCTTTCTACTATGTTGTTGTGCCAGTTTCATGGCATGTAAAGCATGTGCCACGGTATACACTGCGTTGTATATACTGTAACTATGACTAGTCATCCTCATTTCAAAAAAAGCCCCAGGAAGAGTCTCCAGTTTCTCCCTCCCTGTACACAAATTATCCATTTCCTCATTCTCAGATGGATTTGGAAAAACACAATCAAATGATTGCTCCCACACATTTTTGATAAAACCATCTTCTTTTGAAGAGAAATGGTTTCTTGTCTGAAGAAAATGTTGGAATCCTGCAACTTCATTTGAGTAGGCTGCAATTGTCAGAGCACCGTGGAGAACTTGGATATCCCAGCTTTTTTGATAAAAAAATGATGCAAGATCCACTCGGGAAGCCACAATCCATACCTTACCTTCTGGCTTTACAGCAACTATTTCCATTTCAGATAGATGTAACAGCCATCTTAAATTTAAAAGATAGTTATCGCTGATTATGATAGCTTTGGCTTTGCTGTTAACAAGAAGATGAAATGTTTCAACAAGCCATTTCAGATTATCAAAAAAAGTGTTTAAATAAATTGGTTTGAATTGTTCCAGGAAGGCAACGCAGATGCCGTTAAGAGACAATATTGAAAAGATTAGATGCTCAAATTTTCTTCTAAGGTATTTTGCAAGTACTCCAACCCAAGTCCACTTGAAGTGCAAAAGTATTTGAATAATCCCCATATAATGAATGTCTTCACCTGGAACTAAGTGGTAGTAGAAAGGGCTTTCATTTGGAGCAGAATCAGTTGGGAACTATGGAAATAAGAATTGATTGTATAAATAGAAAAACAGAGAGGAGAAAACATGATTGCAAAATAAAATGTGCGCCCTCTCTAAATTAATAGTTCTGAAATATTTCAATATATGTTTTCAAATGATTTTTATACTCAAGATACTTATAAGACAATGGTCTGACTAGATGAAAGTTGTGTTTCCTTCCAAATCTTCAATTCTATGATTACCTTTTTTGCAATTCCCTGAATTTGCTTCTGTAAAAAGCCTGACATGTGAACTCGTGCTTTGGTTTAATATTTATATATGTACTGACTGACTAATTGACTTGCATACTTAGAATGCTTTACCTTGTGCCAGGACTCTGGGCAGCACATTACCTGGAAAAATGAAGTAAAGTATAATAACAATGAAATAATAAATAAAAGATACAATTTCAAATAAGAAAGAACTATAAAATTTCATGACAAGTGTATATATACATACTGAAGTGTGCATTAAAAGACTAAACTCATTTTACAATAAATTTTATTTTTTTTCCAGTTGCTATTCTAAAAAACATTGCAGTCTAAATTTTGCTTTGCCTTATTTCAGACCTTTATGAACTGCTATGGTTTATATGCTTCTTGTTTTAGAATATTATATACCAACAGCAGGTAACTCTTTTTTAAAAAAACCAAAGTTTATTCAGTTTTTCACATTAAAAACACATTAATGTTAAAACACATTTTACTGGACAACATGTTTCCGGGTCATCACCTTTGCATACAAATATGACAGCAATTATACATTGATATGTGCATACTTAATTCTATTATTATCTTTCCCATTCCAAATTTTCAGTAAGGAGAGAAAGAAACACATTAATTCTAGCCTCTTTCATTAATCTCAGTCGAAATTTCTTTTTGTTTCATTTCAATTATTTCAAATATAATCCTTTAATATTTATTTTAAAAATAAAGATAAACAATATGTGCTTGCCTAATAATAATAATAATAATAATAATAATAATAATAATAATAATAATAAAAGTTACCAATGTCTCTCCTTGCTTTTAATAGTCTATATTAACTTATTAATTTAGTTGGTTCTTTAGTGTGTCATATTCTCTTTCCATTACACATTCTTTTTATAAATTCCAGATTAATATGAATTTTAACACTAAAAATAAAAAACAAGTATAGGTTTCCCCCCTTTTACTGTTTTGAGTGTGACACCTCAATGATTAAAATATACCTTTATTCCCTCATCTTAATTCCCAATAAACCATTATTTTTAAGAAGTTACAATAATAATCGTTACATCTTTTCA
>NW_020769524.1:43038-56847 GCF_900518735.1 Pseudonaja textilis | reverse complement strand
CGTTACATCTTTTCACTTGGATTCCACAGCATATTTCCCCCCTTGATTTTTAATAAGAGTTATCAGTATCTATATTACCCTATTTTCTAAATAGTTTTAATTGCAGAAATATTCTTATTACCCCTTGTCACCCTGCAGAATCCCCTTTTTAATTTATCAACCGTTATCTCTGAAAAAACAATTTCTTTTCAACATTTTACTATTTCCGTATTTCTTTATTTCATGCACCTGTTTCTACTGCTTCTCCTCCCTCTCTTTTCCCCATATCTTTTCTCATTCCAATTTATATCCCTCTCTTTCTTAATATCTTCCTTTCTCCTTTTCTGCTGGGTCTTTCTGCCTTTCCCGACTTTACAGGTATTCCCCCTTTTGATTGCCTTCTTAAATCTCAACTTTTTAATGTTCCTTCTTTCCCCACTTTTTTGTAGTGTTCTTTGTGTTAATTGTCTATTTAAAATGCCTTCTCCTTGAATTGACTCCTCCTCCTCTGAAGCTCTTTCTTTTTGTTCTTCAATCGCCATTTCCATTTTTCTAACACAGAGCAAAGTGATTCTCTTCTTTCCTGTAGTAATTCTCTCATATTTTTAAGTTCCATTTTTAATTCCCGAAGAGACATCATCATTACACACTCTTATATTTTTTGATCATTGAGGTCCACACACACAAAAAAAACTTTTACTTTCCTTCTTTCTTCTTTCAATTTTCTAAAGTTCTCAATTATTCCAACCCAGGGTCTTTTCCTAAAATATCAATCAATCCCACAGTCAGTCTTTCCTTGCTTTTTTCTTTATTCTGGTTCTGCTTTCACTTTCTAAGATTCTTACTTTGTTTCAATATTTCTTTAATGTTATATCCACACAAGTTCATTCAGAAACAGGATGCTTTCCCTTTTTGTCAAAAGGTGGCACCTTCCATTATACAAAGATTTTTGGAGACTACAGATGCCATACAAGCATAGGGTGTGCTTTTGTATGGCTTCCGAACTCTTCAGAAGAACTGCAAGAGAACTGTTCTCTCACATAGCCTCTGAAAGTGGCTTGAAAATCACTTTTGGAGGCTGTGGAGGCTGTAAATACTGGGAAGTGATCTGATATGTCTTCTGAAGCATCTGTAAGTTGCATGAGAATGGAAAGCACTTTTACACAGTTATCAGATGTTTTAGAGGCCACAATAGAGCATTCTCTGAACCTACTTCAAGAATTAAGGTCTTGAGTGACCTGGAGCAGACTTAGGCAGGCCACAGGGGCTGTTAGCATAATACTGATTGAAGGTCAGCAGCATGCAGCAGATTCTGGGGAATGGTGGGGGCAGGGGTGGGTGGCTACCAGTTCACCCCGGTTTGGGTGAACCAGTAACTATTTTTTCATTTTTAATTACCAGTTCAGTGAACTGGCAAATCTGACCCCTTGGCTGGCCCCACACACGTTGCACTCCCCTTCCAAGAGTCTCCACATGGCTTATTTTGGATGCAGGGCCCACATGGAGGCTCAGGAAGGCAAAAAATGGGCCTCCTGGAAATGGGCCTTCAGAGCCCGGGGAGCTGAAAACACCCCCCACCATGGTGCAGGAGGCTGACTAGGCCATGCCCATGCTTATGCCCACCCCGCAACCAGGCAAAGAACCAGTTACTAACATTTTTGAAGTCTACCCCTGGGAGGGACATGGCAATAATCACACAAGGTGGCTGCTTTGAGTGGCAGTCATGACATTAGGGATGAAGTCAGGGCCTGGGCTTTGACTTTGGCCCAGTTTCAGTTCTTCTGCTGCTGAGTGCTTCTGTTCAAGGTGGCCTAGATATGGGGGAGAATGGGAGATAGATTTTTTTGTTTGTTGTTTGATGAAGGGAGTAACAAGCCAGCAGAATCAAGTTAGCATTTTCTGAATTTTTTAAGATCCCAGCCCCAAAATGTTTGCCATCGCTGCTTTAGAATGTTAAATTGGCCAGGAATTATATTGCATCTCCAAGGATAGTCCTGTCAATTCCTCTTCAATTTTCTGTTCAAGTTAAGATGAGATATTGGGGGACAGTGACAATACATCAAGGACAAGACAGAATTTCTGTTGCACTATAACTGCTAATGAGGCTTCTGATTCTGCCTTACATGGAATCTCTAATAATTATTTTATCTGGTTTTAAGTTCAAGAGTATCTTTCCCTGCACTAAAATATATTGTTTGCCAAGATTTAATGTTGGATTCCTTTCTAATAGGGGTTCTTTCATTATTCATCTCCTTGACTGATAGCCATACTTACAGCCATATCCTTTAACTTCCATCATGATTACCCTGCTTTAAAACAAGTATGAAATAAGCTTTGGATGACGAGCAAGAAGAACCTGGTATATGTTCTCAACCATTGTACACTTTGGGTCAGTCCTACCTTCTTAATATAACTTACCTTATCTGATAATTGTTCAGAAATATATAGACTGTTCTCCCTTACTGACTGCTTTGACCATTTGATGTTATAATGGTTTTAAAAAGGGTTTTGACCAATCCTTGCATTTACCATTTTTACAGTTTTTGACTAATCCTTGCATTTACCATTTTACAGCAGCCTATGGTCATGTGATCATTTTGGGGGAACTTACAGCTGGTGCATGTTTATGACCATCACAGAATCCCATTTCACAGACTTCACAACTGGCTTCCAACAAGCAGAATTAATGGAGAACACAGAAGTGAAATCACAAGTCATGGTAAAATGATTTCTTTCTACACAGTCATAATGATTTGGTTAATGACAGAAGCAGAGGTGAGCTTATATGTCTAGCATGAGCATATGATGTGTCAATTAACAACTATGGTGCTTAGTAAAAAAGTGGTAGGTCTCAGTTTAACCACCAAGTGAGGACTACCTGCAAAAAGCAAAAACACTACCTATGTCTCCTTAACCACCTGAATGAAAGGCACGATATAAAAATAATTATAAAAAACAAAAATTAAATGTAGAAACATTAATATTATTCTCATAGTATTAGCAAATAATAGGATATTACAAAAAATAAGTTTCTGTATAATAGTTAATGATTAATTAACATTAATGAATAATCTTTGAAACTCAGTAATAGTCAAACCAAATTCCGAGGTTGAATTTGTCTTTATTTTATGATATATTAAATACTTTCTCTTTAATATGGTCCATAGAGACCATATCATATACATAATGTGTATGAAAGTCAATTATATCTTGAGGTTTGTAATCTACTTTATCTGAAAAGACAAAGACATATTATTTAGGAAGTAATAGTTATTGCTTAATTTTAATTGATTTTTCCACATCTTACCTGTGGAACTTTGTAAGAGTCTAAAATATCTACCATATCAAAAGTGATTCCAGGATCAATAGTTCCAATAGCCGATATGAGTTTGTTCAGGATGCCACACTGGTAATTGGGAATTAGTTTGTTCTGAACAGAGAAAAGTTCCAATGTAGCATGATATGTCTGAGTCCCAGCATAGCTATCATAGATTCTGAAGCCCAAAGTGATATTAGATAAGAGCTGGAGGTCATCATTGATCTTCTTCACAGTAAATATCATGGTCAATATATGTTGATAATGCTTAGTGAGGACTCTGCCAAAAAAATTAGAATCAAAGTTGTATCAAATGAAATTCTCCTTCTAAAAAAGACCAGTAAAAATAAACTCTTACAAAAATCTTACAAACTGATAATCAGTCTTTCATGTTAACATATTAATGGTTAAACTCCATCAAAATAATTATTTAAGAGGTAAGTAATAGTTATTGTTAATTTTAATTGATTTATATAATATGATAGATAGATAGATAGATAGATAGATAGATAGATAGATAGATAGATAGATAGATAGATAGATAGGTAGATATAGAGATATTGTGAATTATTTTTGAAGAGAATAATGGCAGTTTTTTCTATCCCTTTGATAATTGTAACCTATTTTAATTATCTGAAACTGACCAGAATCATTACCAAAAATGTAACATAGCATTGTATAAATGGGAAGTAAAATTGCATTAATCACTTTTTCTTACAGGTGGTTTCATTTTAAGGTAAGTGATTGCAAAAAAATAAAATAGAAAGGAGGGGAAGCAAATGTAGCATAGAATTAGTGTTTAGTCTTATTTCAAGAAGAGGCCTTCCTATATCTTTTTGAAGAAATGTTGACTTTTAAAGTACCACAAATATTTTGCATAATTCAGTAATGTATAATTGCAGCTAAACCCAAGTTCCACAAGTTAGCTGGTGTTAAAGCTAGTTTGCCCCCCACAGTGCACCAAAGATAGGTGCACAAGCATTGAAGAGAACTGCCTGTCTCATTTTCTGAGATAAAATGTTTATTTATTTTTTGTTTATTTCTACTCATCTCACCAGGAGGTGATGCTTACAAACAAGGAAAACAACAAAATAAAACATTAAATATTAAAATAATAAATATTAACTTTAAAATTTACTTAATTTTTTTAAAAAAAATGGTTAGGAAGGGAGCAATATACTGTATCTCTGTCTGAACATACTTATTCCCATAGTTCAGTGCAATTTCACATTTTTTTACCAAGTCAGTTTTAGAGGCTGATGCTGCAATTTTCATTCCCAGGAGAGTGGGGAGTGGGGAGGAATGCAATAGCCATGAAGTTGATTTAAAAAAAAAAAAAAAAAAAGGAACGTAGATTCTAACTGTGGGTTTCCTTTAGAAAATATAAGTAAATAATGTATAAGCTAAAATTGTAATTCAGTTCTGGAAAAGAGTATTTTAATCAATCTAGATAATTATGATTTTTAAAATAGAATTTATCTAGGCTGATATAGACAATATAAATAAATAATGTCTTACAGGGATTCACCAAGAAGAGAATGTTTGGGATCATCCTCAAAGCTTCTCACATCTCTAGTTATGAAGACAAAAGAAGTAATTCCACCAATGATTAGATCACCTGGTTGGATATATTTATGATCAATTGGGATAGGATCTCGTATTCTGCATTTTCTTATCTCAGTTTTGCTAGTGACATGTGGCAATTGCTGCAGGAAAAGAACCATTACTATCATAAAAAATAATAATCCCAATTTGATAAAGTCTCTCATTTCCATGTAATGCTCAAGTATCACTAAAATTTGACTAGGTTGAAGTGAACCTCTGTCTGTTCTTATAATGACTTTTATTCTGAATCTTAAAATACAAATGGTTAAAAGAATTAATTATAATAATAACCTTAGCTGCCCCTAAACCCCAGCTTATTGTCAGCACTTTGTTTTTCATTCTTTCAAGAATAATAATTTTGTCAATCAGCAATTTGCTGAGTAGCAAGTTTAACATTTTTTTTTTTTTGATAATTATAAGGAAAGAGGAAATTGCAACCTTCAAATTATTACCGGAGTAGTAAGGTAGAATGAGTCAATAAGTTATCATGTAATGAAAAAAAATGGTTGGAGATAAGCAGAAATTAGATGGAGTCAAGATGGAGATATTCATGTTGCATTCTACATTTTAATTTTTTAGCAAAAGCAAAAGTTTAAGACAATGTAAGGAATAATTATATTTCTTTACACCTTTATAATCAGGTGCTTCCCCCCTTTCAGTTGCCTTCACAGTTGCAGTAATATCCTAGGAAATACTTTTTTGGTTTGAGGTGCTTACCTATTACCATAAATAATGCAAAATATCATCAATATTTGAGGTGTGGTGGTGCAGGGATTATAATGCTGTACTGCAGGATACTTCTGCTAACTGATCTAATTAAAAACAATTCCGAGTAGGATCTCAACATTAATTTTAAGTTGCTGAGCAGAATGACTCCTAAATATCTCAGAGCAACTCACACAAATTTATACCACTTACACACATTTAAACTAGGCAAACATATGTGATTAACATTAACTACAAATAATATTAAGATTATCAGAATGATTAAATATTATTTATAAGGGTGAATAATAAGGGTTCTTTGAAAATCCAAAAGGCCATTTTTAAAAGCCCTACCCTTTTTATTTTCTTTATCCCTGTATGGAGCAATTATGATGAAATCATTTGAAAAGAAACAAATGTGGATAAGCAATCCTTTCACTACAACAAGCAGCATTATTTTATTCCATTGCAGTGTAGAAAAATGTTCAATTTCTCTTGTTTAGAATAACAAAATATTATAAAAATCTTAAATCTAAATATATTTTCTAGAATATTGATTGATTAATTCATTTTAGCAACCATATAGATGTCTCCATGTTGATCTATCCCTAACTTGTTCTTTCAAGTTTCCCAATGGTACAGGTCTCACTGCTATAACCATTTACCTCACTGGTTGTTCTTTCCTTTTTCCTTCCATCTTTCCCAGCTGGTTTGGTTCTCCAACCCAATAGGACAGACACAGACTTCAAAGGATAATTTGGACTGCAGAAAAAATAATTACTACCCACCTACCTTCAATTGAGGACCTGTATACTGCATGAGTCAAAAAGAGGGCTGTGAAAATATTTACAGACCCCTCACATCCCAGACATAAACTGTTTCAACTCCTACCCTCAAAACGACATTAGAGAACACTGCACACCAGAACAACTAGACACAAGGACAGTTTTTTCCCCCAAATGCCATCACTCTGCTAAATAAATAATTCCCTCAACGCTGTCCAACTATTAACAAAGTCTGCACTACTATTACTATTAATCTTCTAACCTTAATCACCCATCCCCTCCCGCTTGTAACTGTATGACTGTAACTTTGTCCCTTGTATCCTTACAATTTATATTGACTGTTTCCTAGTATGATTTGATTGTTTATTGTACCCTATGACTATTTTTAAGTGTTGTGCTTATGATTTTTGATTCTTGATGAATGTATCTTTTCTTTTATTTATACTGAGAGCATTTGCACAAAGACAAATTCCTTGTGTGTCCAATCATACCTGGCCAATAAAGAATTCTGTTCTGTTCCATTCTGTTCCATTCCATTCCATTCCATTCCATTCCATTCTATTCTATTCTATTCTATTCAAACCTATTCCAACAAGTTGGGACTTTATCAGAGTATATTCATGAACTGGAATAGAGCTTGGTAACAAGGTCAGCCAATGAATAGGCATAGCAACTAAATCAGTCAATGAGAATAATTTGGAAACTAAAACTAACCTAGGTGTGGCTCTATTATTAAGCTCTGCAACTCTGCAGCTATTTTGAGCTCTGAATCTGTCTATTGAAGATGAAACTAACTTGCTTGCTGAAGACTGGAGCTCTGCTCTGAACTTGCAAGATGATTCTGTTTGAGTTTTCTCCATTTTGGAGAAATTTACAACTGGTTTGTAAAATCTAATGTTTATAAAGATGTTAAATGTAGCATCAGCCATCTGTTTTTATTTTTCTGGTGCTCAATCATTGTAGCTATTCCACCATTAAGCAGACATTGTCAAACACGGATACAGAGATGTTTGCACGTATCTAATGACCTTGTTTTAGCCTACCGCAAAATGTTGCAGTATGATCGTGAAACAATGATTGATGGTATTCTCCTCCATCCCAGGACACGTCAGCTAGTAAGATAAGCATACTTGCAAGCTTGCAAACTATCACATACTTTGTTCTTTGTTCTTTGTTTATGATTTCTTCCATATAAGGTAAAATTCTGCTACCCCCTGTGTGCTCCCCCACCCGCTTGAAAGAGAATAATAAAAGAGGTTTGTGCAAAGCACTCGGGGCTGCTGCTGCTGCCGGGACCATTCCATCTGCCCCGGGCGCGATGTGCTCCCTCCTTTGAAGCAATCGGATGTCTGGTGTCTGTTATTGGTATTCACCCTTGCGAGGGTCCCGCTAAACTTCTTCCCTGCTGGGAATTCCATAGGCAGTGGAAGGACACTGACGGAACAACAGACCGGTCGCTCGGCGCGACAACTGGGGGCTCGTCCGGGATCCGTCTGCCTTTCGCTGTCTCAAAGGTGTGATCTCTGTCTAGAGGTGCATCTCCTTCACTCCCGTTCTTACGCACCTGGCAAAGGCATCGTACAATCGTAAGTAATGGGCTCCTCACTTTCCAAAGTTTCATCAGGTCATAGGGACGAACTTTATACTATAGTGATGAAGGCTAATTCATTTCAAAAAATTAATGGCACCACTATATATCCTCTTTCAAAAAAATCATTGACTAACCTATTGGCATATATAGAGGAACATTGTCCATCTTATCCTGAGAAGGGAACACTCCGACACTCTTCATGGCAGAAATTGGGGAAGTACCTACACGATATCCCCCGAGCCCCGCCTGAAATATTAACATCTTGGCGGGCTGTCATGGCAGCATTAAACACACTTTATCCTCCAAAAGAGAATGCTGCACCTCTTACCTCTGATATTCCCCCTCTCTCTTCTTCTTCTTCTTCTACTACCCCTGCTAAATCTGGAGATCCTCTTGTGGCACAGGTGGAAACTCCCTCTCTTCCCCCACCTTACATCAATCCTGCGGAATCTTCTAATCTTTCTCCTTCTGCCCCTACCCCCTCCTCCCTCCACTAATTCCTCGAGGAGGCCTTATTAGCAATCTCCTTTCCTCCCCTCTACCGTTGGATGATTCTGAAACTCTTTCTGCCTTCCCTTTTGCCCTTCCCCCGGGAGGTGGCGGCAACCCTGTACATACTAACATTGAATTTAAGGTCTTGAAAAACATAAAAGATGCGGCAACTAATTATGGTTTGCATTCACCTTACACTAGAGGCATACTTGATTCCTTAGTTTCTGGTAATACTGTCATGTTGCTCTATGATTGGAAAATGTTGTTTTCTATGCTCATGACCCCAGCACAATATGTTGTGTGGCAGTCTGAATATGAAAAATGTGTTGATGCAGAAATACGGTGAGGTTTGCCGGCAGCGGTCACGGAAGGCCATCTTAAAGGGACAGGACAATTTGCCACTTTAGCTCAACAACAGACTTGTCCCCGCCGTGCTTTTGCCATCATTCATATGTGTGCAATGAATGCTTTGAAAAGAGTGGATGATACAGACTCACAATCCACCCAAGCCTTTTTAAAAGTAGTGCAGAATTCTGATGAATCCTATGCCTCTTTCATTAGTCGCTTGCAAACTGCATTGGATCGTCAGATTGATAACGCTACTGCTAAACAGGAATTACTCATGAAATTGGCCTTTTCTAATGCTAATCATGACTGTCAAAAATTTTTGCAACCTGTTGCTAACAAGCCAGGGGTCACTTTGGCTGAGTTTCTCCAGCTTTGTAGAATTGTTGGCACAACCTCCCATAAAATGGATGCGCTTGCAGCAGCTATTTCTTCTTCTTTCCCTGCTTCTGCTTCTTCTCCCGACGCTTTTGCTTTAACTCGTAATGGCAACTGTTTCAACTGTGGCAAGCCTGGACATTTTAAAAATCAGTGTTGGATGCCGGGAGGAGGAGGGGCACCCCGCAGCCAAGCTAGGCGCCCTCTGCCTCCTGATTCTAAAGCAAAACCAAAAACCATCTGTCCTCGCTGTCGTAAAGGCTTTCACTGGGCTTCGCAGTGTCGTAGTAACCCCCCCTCTGCTCAGCCTTCGGGAAACTAACTATGGGGCTTTCAGCTAGCCTCACTACCAAGGCTGACCTCCCCACTACCACTTTCCCAGTAGTGTTATCTGAAGACCTTGTGTATAATGACCCTGGTGCTGTTGTCACGCTTCCTTTAACTGCAACTCTTTTAACACCCTTGCCTCCCTCGTTGCCTATTCTGCTCATTCCCAATTCCACTCTTACCATAGAAGGTATCGTCGCTGCTCCTTATCTATATGACTCCTCTGCTCTCAATAACCTGGCTCTCGCTGCAATAGGGGATCGCTGTTTTTCCTTAAAAAGGGGGACTGTGGTCGCTACGCTTATCTTAATGCCACTTACTGATCCGCCTTCCCTGTTTGCATTACAGCAACCTGTGCACACTTCTAAACCTACCCTGTCTGTCACCTTGAATGGTCACACTTTTGATGGCCTGATTGACACCGGTGCTGACGTTTCTGTCATCTGCTCTGCTGAGTGGCCACCTACTTGGTCTCTTACCGAGGCTGCCTCAGTGCAAGGCGTAGGCGGAGCTCAAGCCGCCAAGGTCAGCTCTAATTGGCTCTCTGCTTCTACTCCACATTCAACTATAACAGCATACCTTAAGCCTTATGTTCTTCCCCTGCACTGCAATCTGTGGGGACGTGATTTGCTTTCTCAGTTTCATGCCTATATCCAGCTACCCTAACACCTCTGTGTAAAATCTTTGCTTTCTTTCAATATGTCTATTGCACCATTAGCTCTCACATTGAAAACATCTTTGCCTGTATGGACTGATCAATGGCCTCTTACCAAAGAAAAGTTAGAAGCATTGCACCTTCTTGTTCAGCAACAGCTTACGGAGGGGCATATTGAGCCATCTACAAGTCCTTATAACACTCCTGTTTTTGTCATCAAAAAGAAATCAGGCAAATGGCGCCTCTGGCAAGATCTCAGGACTATTAATATTATCTTGCAGCCCATGGGACCTCTGCAGTGTGGCTTGCCTAATCCTAACTTAATTCCTGTCGGATATGATCTTATCATTATAGATTTGAAGGACTGTTTTTTCTCCATACCTTTAGCACAAAAGGACAGGATCATTTTTGCCTTTACAGTACCCGAGCTCAACAACTCAAAGCCTATCGCTCGGTACCAGTGGAAGGTCCTTCCGCAAGGCATGTTAAATTCACCAACTATGTGTCAATTTTTTGTTAACGAGGCGTTACAGCCTTATAGGTCTCAGTTTCCCACTTTTCTTGTTTATCATTACATGGATGACATCTTGATTGCTGCAGATGGGCCAAAAGGAACAGTTCAGAAAACCTTTCCAGTCCTTTTGACCACATTAGCAAAAGCAGGGTTACACATAGCACCTGAAAAAATCCAGTCTCATTACCCAATGCAGTATTTAGGTCACAAGGTATTAGCCTCCACGGCTTCTCCATCTATTCCCTCGCTTACACTTCCTCAACCAACCACCTTGGTTCAGCTGCAACAATGCCTAGGGGTCATCAATTGGGCTAGACCTTATCTTGCATTGACGACACATATGCTGTCACCCCTGTTTCAGGCATTAGTAGGATTAAAACATCCAGCAGACAAAATCTATCTTTCAGAACAACACTTACACGCTTTGCACCAGGTAAATACAGCCCTGGCCACTAGATGGGTGGACCGTGCCCTCGCTGATAGACCACCTTCCCTTGCCATTCTCTCTACCCAACAGCTATTAACTGCTATAGTGATCCAAATTTCGGATGAAAAACGCCTCCATATTTTGGAATGGTTACACCTACCACACACTCCCAAGACATCTATAACCACTAGAGCAGCTCAGATGGCTTCCCTTATAGAGAAGGGGCGAAAAAGAACCAAAGCCTTGATGGGAATGGATATTTTTACACTATATATCCCTTTTAAGATTGCTCAATGGGAACCTCTCCTGCAAACCTCCATGGTATTGCAGGATGCATTGGAAGATTGGTGTGGTCAAGTGTCATGCCATCTTCCCCCTGATACTCGGCTGCAAGTTTTGCGAACAGTCCCTTTTGTTCTGAAGTCACCTTTTGTTCAGCAGCCCTTGAAAGAAGCCCTTACTGTGTTCACTGATGGCTCTAAGACTATTGGGGCCTGTGTGTGGTACATAGATGCTCAATGGAACAAACGCTTAACTGCCCCGCAGAAATCAGCACAACAGGCTGAATTGGCTGCTTTCTCATTGGCCTTGTCTCTTTTTCCACAGCAACCTTTAAATGTCATATCTGATAGTATGTATGTCACTCAAATGGCTGTTTGCATGTTTGATGCCTATATTTCCCCTGTTACCCCTCCCCCTCTCATGACACTTTTTTTACAGCTCCAAGCTCTGCTGAAGGAAAGAAGTAAGCCCTTATTTGTGGCTCACATTAGAAGTCATCAACACTTGCCCGGATTTTTATCAGAAGGCAATCATATGGCCGATGAGGCCTGCAAAATCATGACCTCCTCCCCTTTTTCTCAACCACTTTTGGCTGGGGAGAGTCATGACTATTTCCATCAAAATAAGAAGGCCCTGGTACAGCAATTCGGGATTACGTACCAGGAAGCCACAGCAATAATCCAACAATGTCCCACATGTAGTCTCCAGGCTAGAGGTATCCCTGAGGGTGTTAATCCCAGGGGTATCCAAGCTTGTGACACATGGCAGATGGACGTCACTCATTATCCTCCCTTTGCTCCCTGGAAATACATTCATGTGTCCGTAGACACTTATTCAGGGTTTATTATGGCAACATTGCAAAGAGGAGAGGCAACTAAAAATGTTATTAATCACTGTATTCGAACATTCGTAATGTTGGGATGTCCAAAAATTCTCAAAACAGATAATGGTCCTGCTTATGTCAGCTCTCCCTTTGCTGAGTTTTGTCATAAGTGGGCCATCATTCATAAATTCGGTATACCATTCAATAGCCAGGGTCAGGCTATTGTGGAAAGGGCAAACCAAACTCTGAAAAACGCCCTTGATCGGCAAACGGGAAAAAAGGGTTTAGGCCCCCCGAACCTCCCGGCGTTACAAAACATCTTGAACATTACACTCTATGCTCTTAACTTTCTTAACATCACTGGCTCTCCCTCTTCTATGGCTGCTTCTCGCCATTTTACCAAGCCAGTGCCCCCCTCCTCTCGCCCTCTTGTCTATTTCAGGCAACTTCCGGATCCTGCGTGGAAAGGCCCTGCGCAGCTCATCACGTGGGGAAAAGGATACGCTGCAGTACAACTTCCTGACAAAGTGCTTTGGGTTCCTGCCCGTTGTGTCCACCCTTACCATGGCCCACCCAATGGCCAAGACTCCTCTATCTCTCACCCTCTTGCTGACAATGATATTTCCAGTCTTTTCACTCTTTAATGCATCTCCGGGGGTTATTCTAGCCCCCCTTCACAGCACAGTAACCTTTGTTTATGAAGACAATTCTCTTCCTGCCTGCAATTATGCCTTTCAGCATAATGGCCGCCCTCTTCTGCCTGCTTCAGAAATCACTCTCTCATATTATTATTTCCCTTGCTTCATTTCTCTGACTATACAGGTAACTTCGCGAACAATTGGCTCCTATTCTTGTTTAGGCTTTTCTTTTAATCACACTTACCTTAATCATACTGTTCTCTTACTGTCTACCCCCTCTTCTGCTTTTCCTCCCCTATCCCCACCGTTTTTATCCTGGCTACAGCTGCTTGACTCCAACGTCTCTCCTCTTTCGGAACGCATGGAGAGACACCTTCACTGCTGCATTCCACCCTGCGACTCTGCTGCCTGCCTTTGGAGATCCATTCTTCCATCTTACTGGCCAGGCCGTTATAAGCCACCCTCGAGCCGCAGGCGCCGCCTCATCCTCGATGGCGCTTCTCATAAAACAACCACACTCATCTGGATGCATCGCCTCAGATACCCTGCGATTCCGGGTCTCAGCTCCATTTCCAACGCCATGGAATGTGTCCAATGCTCTCCGGTAAAAAAGAAGGGAACTATTTGGAGGTGGTTTTGAAATGATACTCTGTTGACAGATGACACCCAATATTCCATCACTTATCATTTCCGTGCTACAACCCTGGCCCTTCACCATGTGCGATTGGCTGACTATGGACAGTACCACTGTGAAATTACAAAAATGGTCAATGGATTTGCCACTTCCTCCCGATTGACTCTCACTTTGTATCAACAACACGCTCCACACATCACTCATCGTGTCCGTCGATCCCCTCGAGCAGTCTCCACGAATGAACATCAGCCACATACCTATACCTGTGAAGAAGGACCAGAAAAGGAATATATTTTATATAAGTTAGCTAGCT
>NW_020769524.1:32086-43028 GCF_900518735.1 Pseudonaja textilis | reverse complement strand
CCTCTCGTGGTCTCTTGTTCTGTGTTGAAAACGAGATTGCTGCAACACCTGGACTATCCTGGACTTTCAAGGACAAGTTCTTAATAGCACCACCAACTACACTCGGTGGCCATGGTTTCCCCCATTATCCATGGACTTTGCTGAAATGGGTACTGGGGTCGAGAAATTTGCTGACAAAAAACTGCAAGCTGATAAATGGGACAAACAGGGCTCTTGCTCTCCAACTCCTGCTCATAACTTTCCTTTGTACTTTTGTCCTGCTCACAGTACCGGCGAATCCCGCGCTGCTTGTGGTGGTCCAATCGATAGGTATTGTAAAAAATGGAACTGTGTGTCCACTGGCCACATTCGGTGGTCACCCCCTACCAAAGGAGATTATATCAACATTACCTGCACTCGTGGGCAGCTCCACTGCTCTTCGTGGCCATGTTGTGGCCAGAGACTGAACCCGCTCACCATTACCTTTACCGAAAAAGGGAAGACATTGACTCAACAACAATGGATGTCAGGGTTTACATGGGGGGGACGCCAATGGGATGGTCATAGGGATGAAGGTAACATTTTCACTATTCATTTAACAATGTCTTTGCCCACGTATGACATAGGTCCAAATCAAAATTTGAAGTCTGCCTTTTTACAAAAATCTGACGCTCAGGCCAATCCATTAATTCAATTGGTTAATTTTTCTTTTGCATTATTAAAAGCCACCCTTAATGACTCCTCCAAAATGGACCAATGCTGGCTCTGCCTATCTGACCTGCCACCCTTTTATGATGCAGTAGCTTCAAATGAACCCATTCGCAATTCCACCTCAGATAACGAATGCCGATGGAATACTTCTTCCATCATGGTTACTGACATAGTAGGTCAGGGATGCTGTTTGGGAAACATCCCTGCTAATTATTCCAAGTATTGTCATAATGTTTCATCAGGTTATCATTGCCAAGTTTATTTGACCAAAGAACGGTTAGCCATCACATCCTTTACCGGGCATGGTGGATATGGCCCATTATATACCTCTTCTGGAGGCGACATAACTGCTCTCCTCCGGGGTCAGTATTTCATTCCGGGTAACAACTCTGTTTGGGCATGCTCCACGGGAGCCACAGCCTGTGTTCACAGGGACGTTCTCATTGCTCAAAACTCCTTTTGCATACAAGTAAAATTGCTCCCCAAGATAACTTATTACCCAGGGCCGGAACTTGTTAATGTGTTAGAACCCCCAAAATTTCCACTTCGTCAAAAAAGAGAAATTGTCACAGCTCTCACATTGTCTGTGTTGTTGGGCCTTGGTGCTGCCGGCGCAGCAACTGGGGTCACAGCTTTGGCTGTTGGTCATCAACAAGTAGCAGCACTCAGTTTACAAGTAGTTGAGGATCTCAAACGTATTGAGACCTCGATCTCTGCACTCCAAGCCTCGCTCACTTCTCTGGCTGAGGTCGCTCTGCAGAATAGAAGAGGTCTTGATCTGCTATTTTTAAACAAAGGGGGATTATGTGTAGCCTTAAAAGAAGAATGCTGTTTTTATGCTGATCACTCAGGTATTGTTAAATATTCAATGGCTGAATTACGCAAACGATTGAAGGATAGAGAAAATGAGCGACAGCAGAATCAAGCATGGTATCAAGGCATGTTCAATTATTCTCCATGGTTAACTACCTTGTTGTCTGCTGTAGCCGGTCCTCTGATATTGCTATGCCTTGCCTGTTTAATAGGTCCATGTGTTATGGGACGATTGCTAAAATTCTTACAAGGTCGCTTACAAGCACTTGATAGTGAAATCAGTAATACTCAAAAAACGGTCAGTTTTCTCACATCTGTTATTGTATCCAAAGATTCTGTTAAACAGCCTCTGCTGGAATGGTCTTCTGACCAAGAGTCAGAGAATGAAATAGATACAAATGCCTCCTATGCTCCCAAAGGAGCCTTATTGGATATGAGTGATGAAGAATCAGAAGGTGAGTGTTCCTCCTCGTACGAACTGGTGCAGCAGGGTCTCAACAAACCGAAGGGTTTGTTGCCACCCTTTGAATCCATTTCAGAGGAAAAAGGACTTTACCTGGAGACGGCATCACAAAAATAATAAAAAAGGAGGAATTGTAGCTATTCCACCATTAAGCAGACATTGTCAAACATGGATACAGGGATGTTTGCACGTATCTAATGACCTTGTTTTAGCCTACCGCAAAATGTTGCAGTACGATCGTGAAACAATGATTGATGGTATTCTCCTCCGTCCCAGGACGCGTCAGCTAGTAAGATAAGCATACTTGCAAGCTTGCAAACTATCACATACTTTGTTCTTTGTTCTTTGTTTATGATTTCTTCCATATAAGGTAAAACTCTGCTACCCCCTGTGTGCTCCCTCACCCGCTTGAAAGAGAATAATAAAAGAGGTTTGTGCAAAGCACTCGGGGCTGCTGCTGCTGCCGGGACCATTCCATCTGCCCCGGGCGCGATGTGCTCCCTCCTTTGAAGCAATCGGATGTCTGGTGTCTGTTATTGGTATTCACCCTTGCGAGGGTCCCGCTAAACTTCTTCCCTGCGGGGAATTCCATAGGCAGTGGAAGGACACTGACGGAACAACGGACCGGTCGCTCGGCGCGACAAATCATCGCTGTGAAACTCTCAATAAGTTATGGGCCCAGAATGCCCAGAGAAAAGACTGAATTGTAATTAAAGCTGAGAGACTGCCTGTTTTAAAAGTAAGAAATGTTGAAAGGTGTCAAAAATGCGTTTCTTTCGAGGATTCGATTTTCCTGCTGGAAGAGCTCCGATGCAAGGATACAGACAACTGCTTGAAAGCTGGGTCTTTTTATTTTTCAGGAAGGCAGAGAACAGCGAGAAGTCTGCGTTCCTGGGCTAGCTAGCTTCATATGGTAAGTCCCTGGTTTTTTATACCCTTTTCTCCCTTTGTAAGTTGATTTTGTGTGAGTGTTTGTATTTGTGCCTAATGTTTCAAATCCTGTTTGAGTTTGTCTTTATTTCCGTTGGAGGGCAAACTCCGCAGGATGTGGAAGGCAAACTCCACTGGGTGGCCAGATTGTATTATTGGCTTTCTGTAATCTCTTTTGGATAGTTTTTCATATGTGGCAATCTCCTGTCTGTCCCTTTTGTAATTTATATTTTGTGTCTTTTGTCTGTTTGTTTTGCTTATTTGGTATGTCCTGTGTTTGTAAGGGTTTTCTAAATTATCTTTTGTTTCCTTTTCCTATTTGTCTAGTTTTCTTAATTACTTAGGCTTTTGTCTATAGGGATTCTTTAATACTTTTTATTTGATTCCTTTTCCTATGTAAGTTAGTTTTCTGGCTGACCTGATGTTCCCCTTGGGCTTTTCCTGTTTTTTGGTGACACTACTGCCTTTGTGAAATTCCCTTTCCACAGAAACAAGGCAAGAGGCTTTGCAGGATGGCTGAAAGCTCTCTATCCAGTTTGGGTCAGAAGAACTATATTATTTGGGCTGCAAAGATGGAATGTTTCCTGAAGGCAAAAGAGCTTTGGAATATTATTGAAAATCCACCCAGGCACCATTGAATGCTGCAGATCAGAAGCTGCATGATAGAGCATTTGCTTATATCATCTTAAGTTTAGAAGATGATCAGTTTATCTATGTAGCTGATTTAAAGACTGCAAAGGAAGTCTGGGATAAATTGAGGACTGTTCATGTGAGTGTATCTGCATGCAACATAATACAATTATCAAGAAAGTTATATAGAGCTTGTTTGCAGCCAGGAGATTCAGTGGAACAGCATTTTGTTCATATGCAAACTTTGTTTGTGGAGTTAGAACAACATGGGATGAGAATACCTGAATCTCAGAAAGTGCTCTTAATTTTGAACATCCTAGATCAGGGATCTCCAACCTTGGCCCCTTTAAGACTTGTGGACTTCAACTCTCAGAATTCCTCAGCCAGCTGGCTGAGGAATTCTGGGAATTGAAGTCCACAGGTCTTAAAGGGGCCAAGGTTGGAGACCCCTGGCCTAGATGAAACTTGAGACATTGTGTCTGCAGTGTTTGAATGCAAACTAGAGCAGAAATTGAGTCTGGAAGCTCTGAAAGCAAGCCTGATACCATTACAGAAAAAGCCTCAAGGAGGAGAAATCCCTGAGGAGTTTGAAGAAGGAGGTGTTTGAAGTAGGATAATTTGTACTTAGTTATTTGTGCCTCAAGTGAAAATTTTGGATGGATAATCATTAAATAGATCATTAAACTGTATTTTGGGGTATCCGTGATATTCTCAGGAATCTCCTCCAACACCAAAGTTCCAAGACATCAATACATTTCTATTCTGTTTCATTAAATCCCAACTTTTACTTCCATACAATGTCATAGGTAATTCCATAGCTTGCATAATTTTCAATTTTGTAGGTTTACACCACCATACTTGAATATCTTTTTGAAGTTGTTATAGCTGCTGTATACAGTACTTGTTATGACTCCCTTTCGAAATTCAAATGAACAAAACAGAAAGCAGCCATTTCACAATTAAATCAAACGGAAAGAAGTCTTACAAGATAACGGCTGGCAGAAACCACAGCATAAATCTTTACTCTGTCCGGCAAACCAGTCCTGGCAATAAATCTCCAGCCTCAGAGCTTCTTGCTGTAACATCTTCACTCAAATAGTTATTTTGTTCCTGGCAAAATGTACCAGCCCAGCTGTGTCCTTTTATACTCATTGAGGCAACGTGCTAATTTACTGACTTGCTCTTCTCATTCGCTCCAGCTGATTTTGCCTTTTCAACCGTCTTCTATTTTTTACATTTAACCACAAATTTTCCAAGTTCTCATCTCCACTAGAAGACTCTCTCAAAACTTCCCTGTCAGCCATTCCCGGCTGTTGATCAGATAAGGAACCAGAGGAGGTCAAAGGTCCTGACAATTCTAATACATCAGGTCTGTCGTCCTTTGTCACGTCCATCTCCTCATCCTGGTTATCAGTCCAATCAGTAAGCCAGGCCGGCTCATATTTGTCTGCGATGACCTCTTCACTTGAACTCATGTCAATCACAGGAGCTGAATCCAAGCCCGGAGCCACAACAAGTACTAGTCTGTAGAATATTTCTTGATTGCTTGTTTCTTTACTGTTGATAATTGATTTAAAAGACAGAAGTTACCCATCTTTTAAAAATATTTTCACTGTCAAGTCTAAGGCCAGTTGTTCTACTGTTGTTATTAGTATTATACATAATTTTAGTCCCCCCCCCCTTTTTTTACTATGTCATCTGATTTTTAATACTTGCAAATTCTTCACATTTTTCACTATCAGGTAGTATAACATGCAATTAAGAAGCTCAAACAGAAATGCCAAGTTAATTTAAGAAATAATTAAAGAATTACCAAATTTGAATTGACAAACTAGAAACTGGATTAGAATTAATCCATATATCCCTATTACAAATCAATTGTAAAATATACAAATACATACAAATTATGCAAGTCTTCTTATTAACTGATCTTTGTTATTTAATTGGGGTTTCAATAAAATTATGAAGCATTTGGGGAAAAAATACAACCCAACAACCCAACAGTAGAGGCTAAGATTGAGAAGATCTCCACAGCTACTGTGTATTTCCCCTTGGAACTTAAATAAGCTGGAATAAAAGATAACCATACACTACAAAAGACCAACATGCTGAAAGTGATGAATTTGGCTTCATTGAAAGTATCTGGTAAGTTTCTGGCAAAGAAAGCTATAGTAAAACTTACAATAGCTAGGAAAGCCATATAGCCTAGGACACAATAGAACATAATCATTGCATTCCAGTATTATATATTCAACTTCTGAATTCATGTCAACATCTGAGAAGGGGGGAGAGGTTACAAGCCATATGGCACAAATACATGTTTGAATCAAGGAGCAAGAAAGTACAATGGAACTCCCCAGACTTTTCCTCATCCATTTTCTCATGCTGCTTCCTGGCTTGGTGGCCGTGAAAGCCAGAACCACTGTGATGGTTTTTGCTAACATGCAAGAAACTGCTACTGAAAAGGTGATTCCAAAACTCATTTGTCATAGGGGACATGTTATTTTTGTGGGTTGGCCAATAAACAACAAACAACAGAGGAAGCAAAGAAGGAGAGAGATGAGAGAATATAGGTGAGATCTCGGTTATTGGCTTTGACAATAGGAGTATTGTGATACTTCATAAAAATTCTAAGCACCAGAGCTGTGAGGACAGCAAAAGCAGTAATAAACAAAACTAAACTCATTCCCAGAGGGTCTCCATAAGATAGATAAGTACTGACTTTAGGAAGACATAAATATTGTTCTTTGTTTGCATATTGGTCTTCTTTGCATTTAAAGCAGTCATCCATATCTGAAAAAGACAATGTTTGTTTGTTTGTTTGTCTAATTTCTATGGCTGCCCTCTAAGACTCTGGGCATTGTACAATAATCTAAATAAAAGTATTCATATTGTATAAATTAGAGAATATAATATTTTTCAACGACTTAATAAATCATTTGTTTTCAAATTTCCTTCCCCCTTGGTCCCCTCTGTTGGGTAAAGATCAAGTAATAACTATAAGGTTAATTTCTTGCTTTGGAAGGTTGATGTCCATTAAAATTAATATTTTTAATATATTACCAAAATTGTTGTATTTATTCCAGACAATCCCCATAAAATTAGACCAGAAATTTTTCGAAGAATTAAATAGAATGGTGCTCAAATTTATATGGATGGGAAAGAAAGCACGAATAAATGCAAAAATGTTACAAGAAAGTAGAAGTAAAGATGGCCTAGGACTTCCAAAATGGGAGCTTTATTATCAGGCGGCGGTCTTGTTTTTGATTAAGGAATGGATAAACTTAGACAACAAGAGAGTATTAGCAATTGAAAGACATGATCTACACACAGGATAGCATGCCTTCCTGTGGGATAAGCAAGAAAGGACACATTCATATTTTTATTGCCATCAAGTTAAGGATTCATTAATAACGATATGGGAGAAGTTAAGGAGGAAACATTACATGAAACTACCAGACTGGGTGTCACCGATTAAAGCAGGGATTTACTCAAATACAATAGAGAAGAAAAAAAGAATCAGATATAAAGAATTACTAGATAATCAGGGAAATTTAAAATCAAATGAAGAACTCAAAGAACAGGGTATAATGGTGGATTGGTGGCAATATTTGCAGATACGAATGTGATATAAAAAAGATATAGAATATGGAATAGAAAGGGAACCCCAACAACTAGATCAAATCTTGACTGGTAAAGAAGAAAAAAATCATAACTTAGAACATATAATTATTTATTAAAAATGGAAATGGAAGAAGAAATAGTAAAAGGCCCCAGGATTGCCTGGGCACAAAATATAGGGCATAGCATACAGCTAGAGGATTGGAAAAGAATTTGGATCAAAAACTGCAAATTAACATTGTCAATGGTGTATAAAAAAAGGTGTATAAATTCCTGCATCATGTCAGGAAGATCAGACTGCCCCAGGAGCTATTGATACAATTTTGCAAAGGGATTATTGAATCTGTCATATGTACTTCTATAACGGTCTGGTTTTATACAGCAAACAAACAGAACATATATAGAGTCCAACAGATAGGACTGCAGAAAGAACAAATGCCAACTGAGACCTGATGGTGCAGTGGTTAGAATACAGTATTGTAGGCTAACTCACTGTTCACTGGCATGAGTTTGATTCTGATCCACTCAAGGTTGACTCAGCCTTCTATCTTTCTGAGTTAGAAAAATGAGAACAAAGATTGTTGTGAGCAATATGCTGACTCTGTAAACCATTTAGAGGGGGATGTAAAGCACTATAAGTCTAAGTGCTATTGCTAATTGCAACCAGCCTGCCTTCCATAAAAGACCTATATATTGCAGCAGTCAAAAGGCAGGCTGAGAAAATATCTACTGACCCTTGACATCTTGGACATAAATTATTTCAACTCCTTTGCTTGGGAAGAGCTATAGGGCAATGCATGTCAAAACAACTAGAGACATCTAAATCTCAGTACTATCTAATGTTTATGTACAGTATATTTACCCATATAATATAGCTGCAGTATTATTATTATCCTTCTTATTATCTACTTTATTACCCACTCTTATTGGGATGATGATGATGATGATTCTGTTGCTTTGCATGTACGCTGAGAGCTTCTGCACCAAATAGAAATTCCTTGTCTGTCTAATCACATTGGGCCAAATAAAGTATTCTATTCTAATCTCTAAAACATATCGTTTGGATTCCCCTTTTCCATGGGTAGATGGAATTCCTACTTCACCCTTATTTCTAGATCATTGACCATTATAGGGTGAATTCTAGAAGAGGAGGTTGCTTCAGATTTATATCCCTAACTTCATATAAACTATAAGAAGTACTTGGAATAAGATTATGAAATATATTTAGCCATAAGGAGGATTGGGAAAACCAAAGAGTGGTAGAGGAAAAAATGAGGAATAATAATGTTATATCATTATTTCCTAACCTTGATAATCCCAGCAATTCTGTTTCTTCATCCTAAATGCATAATATATGTTTTCATTTGTTTGCTCTTTTTAGTCCAGAACTAACCATCTGTATTCTGAAATGTCACTTAACATCAACCTGAATAACAGTAGGGCTTATTCAGATCACCCCAAGTCAAAGGCATAATATAGTAGAAAAGAAAGCTATTTTTTAGGATATTAGGTAGAAAGAATGAAAAATATAATGGACTATCAATGACCATGCATATGTTGCCAAATTACAATTTCAGTATCATTCTCATTGACTTATGCTGGCTGTTCCTACTAGATATCTTCAATATCAGGAGGGTTACAGATTCCCTATCTTTGGTTTGGAGAATTATAAATTGAGTTGTTTCTGGCTTGAACAGGAACAATCTAGGAAAATTATATAACGTATTTTGGAATTAACCTACTGTTAAATTATTACCAGAGCAGAACTAATAATATCTGCTTTTTGTCCTTGAGATATACTTCACTTTTTAAATTCAATTATTACCAAGGACAAGAGATTGTTCAAAGTTTAAATACTATTTTCCTAAAATGAGGTGATTACATTCTTTTTAAAAGCATTTTAAAATTTGATAGTTGTGAAATTTTAAGTGCCCATTAGAATATTACCTTTAGATATTTTCAGTTATTATGTATTTTCAAGTTTATATTCTAATATTATAATTACTATGGTTACAACATACAAAGCAGTAATTTCTGCACTTCATTTCAGTGTTAAATTGTATATTATCATTACTTACCTGATTGAAAATGTCATGCCAAGTGATTGCATGCCAAGTGATTATTAATGTTGAACTCTTGTTCTGATGTGGAAATAGGATTCATTTTTCCAACTTTCACTTTAAGAAATGTTTGATTTGAAAATGTGACCCAATTAATAATGTCAAAACCAACTATTAATTCTCCATTGTGATCAAATGAAATTTTGTTTCCACCGCTGTTGTTGAATGAAAAACCACTGAGCAGTCGATGAAACTTAAGGAAAAGGAAGATCGGCTATGTTATTTATTGAATCATAGAATAAAATGCCCTTTTTGATTATCAAGCTCAATCTCCAGTGCTGGGCATGTACAGGTGCGCACAGTTAAAGTACTCTGCTTTAGTCACTAAGATGAATGTCATATTGTCTGTGCAATTACAACTAAAGTTATTTTATAAAATATGTCCTTTTCAGAATCCTGAAATGTAGGAATGGCATTATTTGAATATGCATATATTATATACATAAAAATAAAAGCTGGAAACAGTTAAATAGTACATACTTCAGTAGAAAAATGAATGGCATTAAAAATGGAATATCTATTCATGAACTTTTTCTAACGGGTCTAAAAGTTCCAGGTAGATGTGTATAGGCCTGCAATTTAACATAGAAACCACATGTGGCTTCTGCATTGCTAGAATTCTACTATCATAGGTATATCACATTTAATTTCATTTATCAGCAGTCACCTGCCATGTCTGATTTTGAAGCTTCCATCTTTGCCCAACTGACATTGATTCACATCTTGATTTGGATTTCTGCAGGACATGAAGCACATGAACCATAGCATAAACAGCATTGTAGATGCTGTAACTAGGTCCCATCATGAACATTTCAGAAACTGTCCCAGGAAGGTCCTCAAGCTTCTCTTCTCCCATGCAGATGCCCCCAGTTGTATGGGAATTTGAAAATTTACAGAAAAATGCTTGTTCCCAAAATGCTAGGATAAAATTGTCTCCCTTTGAGTTGGAAGGTTTTCTGCTTTGAAAAAAATGTTAGAAACCTGGAAGGTTGCATGCTTTAACCGTGAAAGATAGTGCTCCATTTATCATTTCAATGTCCCATTCTCTTTGAGCTGATATAATCCATACCTTGCCTTTTACCTTAAATAGTCGAAACATCCATCTCCAATATATCGTTGTTCTAGTTTCTCCATAAAGAACTAATGCATTGGCTTCACTCCTCTTAATATTATCAACAGTTCCAATCATTTCACCAAATGAATTAATATAATCATCAAGGAAAGGAATATTGATTCTGTTTATGAAGACAAAACAGATACCATTCATAGGAAATCCTGCAAGAATTCTCTGCACAAACCTATTTCCATTGTCATCATTTATTGCAAAGATTCCAACCCATATCCATTTGAAATGTAGAAGTAACTGAAGAATTCCCTTTTACTGAATAATTTCATTAGGAATCATTTGAAAGAAAGTGAGTGATTCTCTTTGATTATTCATCACTGCAGTGGACCCATATATGAACTATACAATAATATGTCGCTTCGAGCGACCGGTCTGTTGTTTCGGCTTACTGGCTGATTGCTGAATTCCTCTCAGAGAATAACCCTCGCAAGGGTGAGATAAAGTAACCCTCGCAAGGGTGAGAAAATAGCCCTCGCAAGGGCGAGATAGCGCGGGACCCTCGCAAGGGTGAGGCTAGGCAAGACTCTCGCAAGAGTGATTGCCAAGCAA
>NW_020769524.1:0-20250 GCF_900518735.1 Pseudonaja textilis | reverse complement strand
TTATACAAGGAATACAAGAAATCAAAACGAATATTGCAAAGACTGACGAAAAAATTGAAAATTTTCAACAAATGATGGCCAAACATGAGGAGAGACTCCAAAAAAGGAGAAAGACAAACAAAGATATAAGACAATTGGAAATATTGTTAGCAAATTAACAACAGTTGAACAAGATATAACTGGGATGTTGAAGTGGGAGATGGATAGGTCAGAATTTTATCTCAGATTTCAAAATATAGAGGAAGAAAAAGGACAAGATTTGGCGGCTGTAATGATAGAAATTCTGGCTGGAGCTTTGGAGATAACAGAGGAACAGATGATGGATGGAGTAGATGAGATATACCGTATCTTCACAAGATATGCGATGAGGAAAAAGCTACCAAGAGAGGTTCATGTCAGATTTACTAAAAAGACTATTAAAACACAAATATTACAAGTCGCAAGAGATAAGGTGTTGAAATACAAAGGTAAAGAGATTGTGGTTTTAAAACAAGTGCCCAGAAGAGTGAGAGAGATGAGAAGAGAATAAGGATTTTTGACCAAAAAGTTATTGGAAAAAGAGGTGAACTATAGATGGTTGATTCCAGAAGGATTAATGTTTATATGGCAAGAACAGAGACACAGAATCGACTCAATTGAGAAAGCAGAAACATTCTACAATGAATTTTTTGGAAGAAGAGAAATAGAGACAGAAAAAGAGACCATCTCAACTGAACCTCAAGAAGACCAGATGGAAACAGGAAAAGAAGAAGGTGCGGTAGGTGGACAAATGGAGACCAAAGAACAACATGAAGTAAGATCTACAAGAACTGTTAGACCTAAATATAAAACATAACCATGGAGGAAAAAAAAATTGATTTCTATGAATATAAATGGATTGAACTCAGCTATTAAAAGAAGAAAAATCTTTCATAAATTAGAGAAGTTAAAATTTGATATAACTTGCCTACATATTAAAAAACAACATCAACGATTATTGGTACGACCAAAACTGGAGAAAATTTTTATCTCCTTGACTAACTGTAAGAAAAGAGGAGTGGTCCTGTACATTAAAGAAACTATTGCAGCAAAATTGATTTATACTGATGAAGACGGAAGAGTATTAATGGTTGAAATAGTAGATAACAATATAAAAACACTGCTGGTTGCAATTTATGCTCCGAATGATAAACAAGAAGAATTTTATAAAAAGTTACATATGAAATCAATTGGACTGGACTATGTCAATATAATTATGATGGGAGATTTCAATGGAATTGTAGATAATAAACTGGACTATACAGCGACAGCACCAAAACAAAATAGAAAGACTCTCCCTAAATCCTTTTTTTAAATGATAGATGAATTAAACTTAAAAGATATATGGAGAGAAAGAAATGGTAAAACCCAACAATATACTTTTTATTCAAATAGACATTTATCATGGTCCAGAATAGATATGATTTGGACTTCATCAGAATTAATATCTAATATTCAAGAAATAAATATTGAAACGGGTATATGGGCAGACCATAATCCAATGACAATTAAATGGAAAGGACAAAGAAGAAGATCTAGATGGACACTAAACAATGCTATCTTAAAGGAAAAAGGTTTTACACAATGGATGGGCAAAGAATTGACTTTCTTCTTCAGTGAAAATAAAAAAGAAGATACTTCAATGCAGAATGTTTGGGATACAATGAAGGCATATACGAGAGGATTAATAATGGACTATACAAAGAAAAAGAATATTAGGAAGAGGCAAACTATTAAAGCTTTAGAAGATGATTATAAAAAACTGGAAAAAGAATTGCAGAATATGCCACAGAAAAAAGATATTAAATTCAAAATGGATATAATTAAACATAAGATGGGTCAGGCAGAGAAAGAAGAATTGGCACAAAAAATTAGAAGTGCTAAACAGAACTATTTTGAAGATGCAAACAAACCAGGTAGATGGCTAGCATACAAATTGAGAAAGGAGAAAGAATCTAGGAAAACAGTACAGTTAATAGATGATCAAGGCCAAATGTGTTATGGTAATAAGGAGAAAAAGACAATTATCCGAGACTTTTATGGACAATTATATAAGCAGGAGGATTTTGATGAGGAAAGAATTAAGCTTTATCTACAAAATGCTAACCTACCTAAGATATCTGAAGAGACTGAAAAAATGTTAGAAAATACTATAACAATGATGGAATTAACGGAAGCATTTAATAGGCAGAATAATGGAAAAGCACTAGGCCCAGACAGGCTCCTGGCAGAATTTTATAAAACATTACAAGAATCGTTGAGCACCCCCACTGTTAGAAGTTATGAATGAAGCCATGTTAAATAAGAAAATACCAAAACATGATCAGAAGCTTATATCACACTTATTCCAAAAGAAGGGGCCGATCCATCACAAATTAAGAACTATAAACCTATTTCTTTACTGAATGCAGACTATAAAATTTTTGCTTCCATCTTGGCAGAAAGGCTCAAAAGATACCTAAATAACTTTTTTCATCCTGACCAGAATGGATTCCTGCCAAAGAGACAAATTAGGGATAATATGAGGGTAATTCTGGACTCTTTGGAATATTACGAGGCGCATCCTGAAAACAAATGGCTTTGATATTTTTAGATGCCCAAAAGGCATTTGATAATGTGAACTGGAGATTCATGTTTTTGTTATTGGAACAGATGGGCTTTGCTAGAAAATTTATTCAAGCAATAGAAGCCATATATGATAAACAAATGGCAAAAGTAATGATAGAGGGAGATTTTACAGACTCTATTAATATAAGAAAAGGCACAAGACAAGGATGCCCATTATCACCTTTGTTATTTGTATTGACTTTGGAAGTGTTGAATAGAAACATTAGATAGGATCCAAATATAAAAGGAATGAAAATTAAGAAGGAGGAATTTAAATTGCAAGCCTTCGTGGATGATTTGGTTTTTGTTTTGGAAGATCCTCTAGGAACAGCTTTAAAACTATTGGAAAAGATAGAGATGTATGGTGAGATGGCGGGTTTGAAAATAAACAAAGATAAAACAAAGATCTTGACAAAGAATATGTTACTAAAACAAAGAGATGAACTGGCAGATTTACTGAAAATTCAAGTTACGGATAAGGTTAAATATTTGGGGATACATTTGACGTCAAGATGCACTACATTGAAAGAGAATAACTATATTAAACTTAAACAACAGATAGCATCTGATTTGAAGAAATGGGAAAACCTACAATTGTCATTGATAGATAGAATTTCAACAATCAAGATGAATATTTTACCCAGAATTGTATATTTGTTCTAAACAATACCAATTAGGCTTGGTAAAGATTACTTTGAAGAATTAAATAAAATTGTGTTGAAGTTTATATGGCAAGGTAAGAAAGCCAGAATAAAATTAAAACTTCTACAAGATGCTAGAATTAGAGGAGGATTTGGCCTTCCGAATTGGGAGTTGTACTACCAATCTGCAAATTTAATGTGGGTTAAAGAATGGATAACATTAAGAAAGACTAGATTGTTGACATTAGAAGGACATGATTTATTACTGGGATGGCATGCTTTTCTGTGGTATAAGGGAACTAAATCGCAGGGCTATTTTAGAAGGCATTATATAAGGGAGTCTTTATGGTTGAATTGGGAGAAAATTAAGAGAAAATGTTATTTGAAAATCCCAGTCTGGTTATCAACTAGTGAAGCCTTTTCTTATCCTATAATATATGAGAAGGAACAAACAGTTAGATATAGGGAAATATTGGGTGAAAAGAGTGAACTTAAAACAATGCAAAAACTAGAAGAACAAGGCATAAAGATGAATTGGTTTTCATACGTGCAAATACATTCAAGGTATCTTATAGATTCTAAAATGGAGGGATTTTATGACAAATTGACTGATTTAGACAGGATCTTGACAGGTACTGATGAAAAAGTGATTAAAAAACTATACAGTTATTTGTTGGAAATTATATTAGAGGAGGAACAAGTTAAAGAAATGATGATTGTTTGGGGGAAGAATTTTGGATATGGGATTGATTTGGAGAAATGGGAAAAATTGTGGTCTCAAAATTATAAAATGACAATGTCAACAGCTTATAAAGAAAACTTGTATAAGATGTTTTACAGGTGGCATTTTCCCCCGACAAGAATTGCAAGAATGTTCAAGAACAAATCTGAAAAGTGCTGGAAATGTCATCAGATACCTGGCTCATACTACCATACGTGGTGGACTTGTGAGGACGCTAGAAAATATTGGACTAAAATTCACATATGGTTGGAAAAAATGACAAAGACACATATAGACTTGAAACCAGAGATTTTGATATACTGAATGGTTTACTAACAATAAATATATGATTCTATTATGATTCTATTATGAACAGATTAGACTGTGACCTTAAGTAGGATATATCATGGGTGAAAAAACCTAATTACTTACATTAGCTCATCAATCATTGCACGATGGGGATGTTTATTGAAGTCTAGTGGATTATATGGCCTAAGGATTTGAGGAATAATGCCACCAATAATGAAATTACCTGACTGATAATATTTGTGCAGAATAGGAATTGGTTCAATTACAGTGCAGCTCTCTGCATTTGCTTTGCATACTATATGAGGCAGAAGCACTAAAATCATCATCTTTTTTGCAAATATTCCAACATTTGCATGGATAGGCATTACTGATAATACCTGAATGTATTTAATTGCCTGAAAGAACGAATTACTTAATAATTACTTGAGAAAGTATTTTCTTAAGGTAGAGCCTTACCTGGCAGATATATAATAATATTTATAATTCAGAATAATGCAAGGGTTGTATATAGAAAATATGTTTCAGTAGTCCAAATATTAGACGAATGTTAGAGTTTTACAGGGATTTGGCAAGAACTGAATTAATCATAATCATTCCACTTGATAAATACAGGAGGAAATAACTACTAATTACTTAATGATGTTTCTGCAGAACTGCTATTCAGAAACATGTTTATTACATTTGGCTCCAAAGTTTGAATATTGGAATTTGACATAGGTGTTGTTTATGTTTAAGCAAGGCAGGTTCAGCAGCGAAATAAAAATCTGCATTTGGAAAGATATAGTTGTATATAGTTGTAATGATGCCAGTGCTTTCTTAAATTCCGTACCTGGTGTTCTGTAAGATTAGATTAAGCCAAATATAACTACCAAGTAAACATATGCACACATAATTTAAAAAGTTGCCATCTTTGCCTAACAATCAATAAAAATAACATTCTTTACTACATCTCAAAGATGGATGATAAAAATAAAAAGATTTTCCAGAATTAAAAATGAAATTACTTCGCAAACTAGCATACATGCAATAGGTAGTACCACAACAAACAAAACTTTCTCTAGTTCCATAAAAGGATATTTTTCATTAAGTAACTTTACAACTGAAAATCAGAATACCGCTCATTAACTTTTATTATTATTATTCACTGTGATGTTTTATAAAGAAAATGGCATTTAGTCCAAATTTCTAGGGAGGTAATAATCATATATCTTTTTTATTCCATTTATATCCCATAATTGTCATAAAAATCTCTGGAGATTATGAATGATTCAATATGCTCCTCCCATCAAATTTTCATCAATCCCTCATGAGGATTTGTTGAAATTGCAACATTACACATACAGTAAAGTTGTCAAAAATGTATTTAAAAGCTTTTCTCAATACTGAAAAGTAGAATTCATCCAGGACTCCTTTACTCACATTTTTAAAAAAAATCATTTTCTGATTTTATTATATTTTTAGAGGGAAGAAAACTTGTCAAGAGCTTCAAATATTTCAACACCTAAGTCAGATGCCTTTCAGGATGGACAAGCAGAACTATATATCTGATAAAATAGAACTGCAAAGACAGAGTGGTGCACCTAGAAAGATCTGAAAAGCAAGATGGGGTGGCTGAAAATATTAGTTTTTTCTCTCCTTCAGATGCCATGCCTTGAATTCTGGGAACATACTGATGCTATTTGTGCTACTCAGAACAGGGTCTATATTCCTCATAAATATTTTACAAGTGGTGACTTTGTGATTGGTAGCACCATTTCTCAAATGATAGTATTTATAGATCAGTTTTCTTTTAAGGAGTATCCTGCCCCTGATGTTGACTCTCCAATGTAAGTATGTATTAGTTTTATATAGATATAGATATAAATGTATGGATGTATAGATGTAGATGTATACAGCTATAGATATAATTATCTCAAGACTGTTAAAGCATTTATTTGTTAAGTTGGGCAAAACTCGTGTGCTTTTCAGAGACACATCTGCTTTTCCTCTTTCTTTCACAGTTTATAAATTGTTTTAATTACTTGTTTGCTTGTTTCTTTCTCCTTGGTTTCTTACAAGATAATAGGATTACTTGGACTAATAATACTTTTGCTTCAGAACAGATCTTTTAAAATGAAAATGAAAAACCCATTTGACTATTTTGATCTTTCTCTGGTTCTACTCTTGTCCTGTTTTCATACTGACTTCCAACTGTACTCATACAGAAAAAAATCAGACCATGACAACCAAGCTTAAACTTGGTTTCTCACTTGTCATCCTTTTTGCTCATATCAGAAAGAAATCTCTTTATCCCTTTTGTAGCCACAATCCGTAATTGGGATTCAGCCTAAGCAGTGTCACCTTCATGGAAGCAGTGGCTTGTTAAGGTCTTCTACTGGTGTTATAGCCCAGGGGAGTTAGGCGAAGCCTTGCCAAAGTTGATCCCAAATCCACCAAGACATTGCCTTCTTAAGAGTCAGCAGACAACTCCATCCTGATTCCCTTGAAGCAACAAGGCTTGCTTGGGCTCCTCAACATGGAAGAGTCACTGAATTTCACCATATCATATGGATCTAGGATCAGAAAAATGTTTATCCTTTGATATGATCTTAGTCTCCAGTTCCAAAATATTGGTTGAGGAAGCAAAGGAACACAGACTAGAAGTCTATGTACAAGCTTTAAAAAAAACTCAGGAAACCCTCTCTGTATGTATTTCTTCTATATGTGATACTTGGAGAGAGTTCTTCCACTTTAGTACATATATACTGTATATGAATAACAAATCTTATAAATCTCTCTTTGTCTCTGTTAAGTCAGAAAACTTCCACTATTTTGGCTTTCATCCCTGCAGCCAGAATCTGTATATTTTTCTTTTTTCTTTTTCCTGTGGCTGAATATTGTTTAAAATGAATCTGTTCTTTTTAATATTATTTGTGCAATTTTCTTCATACACTGTCAATTATTTCTGTTTGTGTTATACTACTAATCTCAAATATTAATAAATCATTAGATTATTGATTTAAAAGTTTAATTTTCTACTTTTAGAATGTATAAACCCATTTAATAATGTATACAAGATACATGGAACTTTCTTTTGCTCCCACTCTCCCTTTGTAAGTTTGTGTATTAATTCATTCATGAATCCATTCATTCTATGAATCTGATAGAATATAAGCTTTCTGGTCTTGAAAATGCATCTTTGGGATAGCCATGACCTGGATGACTGAGAATCTCCATAGATAATCTTTAAGAGAAGCAAATTCATTGATAAACCTATGAATGATACAATAGTTTTTTATTATACTGTAAGACATGTAGCTGGTCACTTAGATAGATAATGTATCTATGTATTATTGGATACATTCAAATGGAGATGAGAAATCTTTTGTTGGACATCCTGTAATTTAGTTAGTCTCTTCCTTCTTCCTTGACCAGGATTCTATGATTCAGTCAGTAAACATTAAAAGTACATTCTGCATTGCATTTTAAATTTTCTTGATTTGGGGGTAAATATTATCTCTTTCAAAACAATTTTTCATTCTTATGTTCTTGATTCCCTTGTCTTATTACTGTATTTATAGTATTTTTTTGTTCTGTCATATTTTCTAGTGCCATGCTGTTCCTTGCAATATAAATTACTGCTATATAATGTTTCCATCAAAATCATACTCTTCATTGAAATTTTATTTATTTACTTCAATGTCTCACAGGAGTACTTTATGTAGTATAGTGTAGTTCCAGCATAATAATAATAATGTCTCTTTAAGTATTCATTTCCCTCCCACTATTTGATAAATACCTTTCCTATTTCTAGAGACACTGGTAAAATATTTCACGATTTGCTTTATTTGAACTTCTATACATAATCAGTAACATTATGTAATAAGAATTAGAACAATTTGAAGACAGAAGGCAGTTCATAGAACTATCCAATTTATTTAATTGCTAATACTGGGAATTTCTTTCCTCCCTTCTTTTTTACAGAGTTGTGACAAAGAATTATCAGCATGTGTTAGCCTTGGTATTTGCAGTAACTGAGATCAATGAAAATCAACATTTCTTGCCTAATATTTCCTTGGGTTTCCACATCTCAGAGAGCTATTTCAGTGCCAGGAGATACTATCACATTGCCCTAGATTTTTTCTCTGCAACGCATACACTAATTCCTAATTATAAGTGCAATAATCAGAGCAGTCTGATTGCAGTTATCGGGGGATTGGGCACAGATACTTCCCGACATTTGGCTGCCATTATGAACATCTATAAGTTACCTCAGGTATAAAGAGAAAGTAGAATGTCAAGTTTTTAGATTTATCACAATGTTTTACTTTTCTGTCAGAAAGGAAATAGAATGAAAGTTTCTTCACTGAGATGTTAAAAAAAACACTCATATTTAGCAATAACAATAATCAGCATATATTCTATGACAATAGCTTTAATACAATCAAGCATCTGCCTATTCCAAGTCCTTCAGAAGGACTCAGTAGTTGGAAAAAATGCCATTCCCATCTAAACATCTGATTGACTGTGACTAGTGTTAAACAAATAGACTAATTAATTATCATATAGTTCTTAATGATTTCTTTGTAAGTGGCAAGTTCAGAGCCTGCAATAGATATGTCTATTATTCACCTTTTTATTTTATTTTTTATTTATTTATTTTTGTCAATTGCTTACAAGATAATAGGTACAAGTAAAAACATAGTTATGAATACATTACTCAGCTTTTGTGGAACTGAATCTTGTCACTGCTTCATAGAGAAGCCATGAATCAAATTGCTGAAAAGTTTCCCAATTTAATAAGCTGATAAGATAAATTGGATTCTAAAATTAAAGTAGTGAAGTTGTTGAAAATTGTTTAAACTTATGTTCAATTCCCTTTTAATAACGCTTGAAAGAAAATTGGGAAAAAGTTATTTTTGTTTAAAATTTGTTGCCAAGAGCTTAAAATAGATAGGCAACACAAAAATGTAGCAGAACCTGATAAATATTTACTGAAAACAATGTGGTATATGTGCACTTTTAAATACTCACAAAGCATGTAGGTGCTGATTCTTAATTATTTAAATAATTTCTTACAGTGTTTCTTTTTAAAGAAATGTTATTACAGATTACAATTAGAAAAATAAAAACTAATACAAATTAACAAAAAAACAAAAGAATGAAAGGGGGGAAAGAAAGTCTATAAAAGTGAAAAGAGAAAAAAATATAAATAATTTTCCCTTCGTCACAATAAATAATTTTAGTAATTTATCTTAAAATAGAACAAATGTCTCTTAAAACAACAAATTCCCCCTTTTCTTTGTATTTCATCCCTTAAATACAAACAAAAACTTTAAACCTCATCATTTATCCCTAGACAGCAAAAGTTCTATTTTAACCTTAATCAAACAAACTCTATATTTCTTCTCTGTATTTTCAACATTTTTATTTTTATTCCCTTCAAATAATATCCTCAAAGTTTCTTTTCATTTTTCTTTGTCTCTTCTCAGAAAAAAAATCAATTTTTTAAGATTTCTTTTGTAAATTCAGTAAACAAATATTATCCAAATCATCCTAGTTTTTTTTATTTGCATGCCCCTTTTAAATACTAAAATGTGAACCAATTTCATTTATTTATCCAGTTTTTTGTATCAGTCTTGTAATTTATCTTGCTAATTTGCTTAAACCCATTCAAATCAATTCCAGTCTTATACAATATAGCATGTTCCTCTACATCTTTTATATATCTTTAATCTTTAATCCACAAATCTCCATAGAAATAGCCATTCTCTAATAGCATGTAATTTTTATTTTTTTTCCCTTTAATTGTAATCTTTAGCTTTTTTGTGTGATTTCCTCCAATGTCTGATATTCAAAATCCCATCTTATGTACTTTCCCCCAAAACTAAACTACATTTTCTAAAGGCAAGGGTTCTTATAATTAATTTCAAATTCTTATATTAAATCCATCCAGATACCTAGCCTGATTTTGATATTCCAAAAGCAAAACTATAAGTAGTATTTTGATGTGAATGTGATCAAAACTTAATCATTCCAGAGGTTCTTAATATTTCAAAAGGAATAAAATATAATTCCAAAGGTAATTAAGAAATGATTTCACTTTTTTCCTCAATCCCAGTTTAGTTATGGTGATTTTGCTCCCATGATGAGGGATCAGTCCCATTTTGTTTCTCTCTACCAGCTGGTACCAAATGAAATTTATCAGTACAAAGGAATTGTCCAGTTACTTCTGCATTTCAGATGGAAATGGATTTGCCTAATGATCTTCAATGATGATGGTGGGGAGCTTTTTTTGAAGAACATGCTTCCAATACTTTTTGAAAATGGCATCTGTCCTGCCTTCATTGCAAGGATTTCTGTATTAGTTTTTTTCGAGGACTATGCAAGTGCACAAATAAAATGGCACAAAATATTACTAGATGTTATAAAGAGTGAGGCCAATGTTATTTTTGTCCATGGAGAAACTAGGACCATGTTATCTCTGATGATTGTGCTGAATTCAGGACATACTGATGATGATAAATTATTTGGTAAAGTGTGGATTATGGCAGTACAATTGGATTTTGCAGCACTGGTTTTACATAAGGATTTGAATCTAGAAATCTTCCATGGTGCTTTAGCCTTTACACCTCACACCCATGAAATGCCAGAATTCCAGGCTTTTCTTCAGAGCCTAAATCCCTATCTGGTCAAGAGAGATGGCTTCATTCAGACATTTTGGGAGCAGGCATTTGGTTGTTCCTTTCTAAACACTAATATTCAGGAAAACATTGAGAACAGCTGCACTGGGGAAGAGAGGCTGGAAAGCTTACCTGGGCCTTTCTTTGAAATGAGCATGACTGGCCACAGTTACAGTATTTACAATACAGCCTATGCCTTGGCAAATTCTATATCCATCATTGATTCAAGCATTTCAGCATTCAAAAAAACATTTGCCAGAAGGGGAATAGAAAATAGAATTCTGCAGCCATGGCAGGTAATAGCTCTTAAATATCTATAACAAATTAAGACATCATTGCAGGTCATTGTCTTTTAACTCAAATGAGTTTGTAAATATTGCATGTTTGTGGATATGTATGTATGTATGTATGTATGTATGTATATGTATATGTATATGGATCTTTGGTTATTCGGGTTTTCTCCCGCGTAAGATTGGCAGTATCTAGGCAATGTTTCGATGAAGTCTCATTCATCATCTTCAGGCTTCTGTCTTCGGCTCTGTGCTTCTCAGAGTGATGTGTGCTTGCAGCTGCTTCTTCCTTTTAACTGCTAGAGGGTGTGTGACTTGATTGGGTGGGGGTTTGGCTGTGTTCTGATTGGGTGGGGGGGTGTTCTGATTGGTAGGGGGTTTGGCTGTGTTCTGATTGGTTGGGGGGTTGGCCGTGTTCTGATTGGCTGGAGGCATGTTCTGTTCAGGTGGGGGCTTGGTTGTGCTCAGGTTAGTCTTAGTTGCTGGGGGATTTGAGTTGGTGAGCTGTGATCTTGCTGTTTGGCTTCGAGTTTGTGGTCGTGCTGCATCTTCATAGTGGGTGTCGGTTTGCTTCATGTATGGCTCGGAGGGGTTTGAAGTGGGTAGTGATGCAGCTGCAGTGCAGTTTCTGGTCCATGGTCGTGTCTCATCTTCTGAGTGGGTGTGAGTCTGTTTTCTACATGGAAGTGTGGTGGTGGCATCTTGTGTGGCTCTCATGGGTGTGGGTCTGGTGTCCTTCTTCATGTTAGGTACTCGTCTGTTCATGAGGGCGGGTTTCCAAATGGCTGGTAGGCGGGAGGTGTCATCTCGTTTGTTCATGCTGTGTGGGCGTTTTTCTATCTCTATGGCTTCTCTGATTATTCTGCTGTTGAAGTGTTCAGTTTTGGCGATAGTTCTGGTATTTTTAAAGTCAATCTCATGTCCTGTGGCTTTGAGGTGTTGGACCAGGGAAGAGGTCGTTTCTTCTTTTTTGAACACGGCCAACCCCCCAACCAATCAGAACACAGCCAAACCCCCTACAAATCAGAACACACCCCCACCCAATCAGAACACAGCCAAGCCCCCACCCAATCAAGTCACACCCCCACTAGCAGTTAAAAGGAAGAAGCAGCTGCAAGCTCACATCACTCTGAGAAGCACAGAGCTGAAGACAGAAGCCTGAAGATGATGAATGAGACTTCATCGAAACGTTGCCTAGATACTGCCAATCTTACGTGGGAGAAAACCCGAATAACCAAAGATCCACATACAAATACCCACGAGAACCTCATATATATATATATATATATATATATCCTCTCTTAATATTCTGAAGAACATATGGACATGCAGTTCCTCCACAATAATTTTCAATGTCATTCACTGTTATTTTTATATTGAACTTTTGCACAAATAAATGTACTTTAAAATAGTGGAAAATTACAACAGATAATTGTGAGTAGAAGAACAATGAGGAGTGTTTGGTCTGATATTTTACATAAACACACACGTGACTTTAAGTAAATGGCCAAGAAACATTTCAGCAGATTTAATTATATGCCCCTCAGAAACAATTCTTCAACAGCAGCATTATGTTTACAGACCTGTTTGAAAAGATTTGTTGTGATAAAACTTGGACAAATCTTGCTGTGGACAAAATGTATATGTACCCATGAACAATGTACCCATAGAAATATAGTATAACCATGGACAATCCTATAGACAATATATTAAGTAAATCAGTGGGATATTTCCTATTGTACTTTGAAGCTCGTCTAATTCAATTAATATGCAGTAGGCACAAACAGATACCCCAAACTTTCCAAACCCTCTTTTTCTAAGCAAAGTTTGTATTATTGCCAAGACCATCCAATAAACATGTCTATGTAGTCATTGGGACTTGCACTCAGTTCAAGAGAATCTATCATATCTTTAAACAACTAGTTGCATATTTGGTCCATCTTCAAGAGGACTTCCAGACAGACCATATCAAAGTGAGTGAAGAATTCATCCAGTTTCTGCGTCAGCGCATTCATGCCAGCCAGTGCTAGGTTCTTTGCCACCTCCGTGCCTACCCGCACAGCCCAGCCACCAGTGCCTGAGAGCAGAGCAGCCATTTCTGTGCCTCCAGCCCCCAGAGGCAGATCTTCCAGTCATACTGCTGCTCCTCCTCACTAATCCCTTCGCCAGGGCACCCCTTCTCCTTCACTCTGGTGACCGTGCAACCTTCCATCTCCTGTCTTCCTCCCTTCATGCCGGCCAGCTTCTTCGAATAATTATTGTAATCTAATAGTATTGGATTAATATATCTTGTTTTAACTATTATCGAGCAGAGAGGATTACAACATTTAAGTAAGCATACCAAGAATTATGCTGTAAATAACTGAGCCATAAGTTAAAAAAAAGCTCTCTAAATTAGAATTATTGTTTTAAATTAGTTATGAATTTTGTTCTCCTAGCTCCATCACATACTAAAGAACTTCTCATTTAACAACACAGCTGGAGAACTCATTCACTTGAATGAGTATGGAGAATTTACTGTTGGGTTTGATATTACAAATGTCATAACTTTTCCTAATAAATCATTTACTAGAATAAAAGTTGGAAAAATGAATCCCTGGACAGGTCAAGGTACAGAGTTCAGTGTCAGTGAGGATTCTATCATCTGGCCTAGCAACTTTAATCAGGTGGGAGTTCTTACCATTTCTAGGATCAAACATTCATTTATAAAAGATTTTCTAAAATTGACCTTATTAGACAATTCTTTGCTAACTAATTCTACCCAATGAGGAACATCATAGGGGTGAAATGAGATTTATAGCAGCCATATAAATAGTGGATCCAAAGGCAACTTAAATTGATTGTCTTAAAAATTCACTGAATGTATTGCAAATTACTATATATAGCTACTACCTTGGGTATATAAACTAATGGAAATCACATCAGAAAACACAATGCCTACGAATTCCTACTTTTGTCAAATCCAAAGGAACATTACTCAGATAAATGATGTTTTTATTCGATGAGAGACCATATTTATTATACTTAAAACCAAAGATTTTGAAATGATTTATTTCTTGGTAATATTATCTTCATTCTATTCAAACAGGTAATACCCCTTTCTCTCTGCAATGTCATCTGCCCTCCTGGTTGTCATAAGAAAAAGAAAGAAGGGAAGCCATTTTGCTGCTATGATTGTGTTCGATGTTCAGAAGGAAAGGTTTCTCCTCAAGCAGGTATAATATTTCTAATCCATCATATTGTTAAACCTTCTGTGTAGATCAGTTCTAATAAAAAATAAATGAGATCAAAGTGGCAGTTTTCTAAAATCTTAAATTTTCTGTTTACATTGACTTATCTAAGAATAATACCTTGTCAATTCATTTAGAACTATCAAATTCTAATGTCCTTAAGATAATTCATTTGCTCTGGAATTTTGCTTCAGTATGTTTTTCTGGGATCTCAGAATTCTTATCTTAAGCCTTCATTTCCCAGCTGATGGCATCATCAGGTATCTAAGTGCTTTTCAAATAGTCTTATTCTTCCAAGTTCTGTGGGCAGTACTAGTATGAGCAACATTTAGGGGGAAAGATATTATTCAATTTGTTATGGCATCAGCCTATAGGGATAACCTTATGAGTTTGGATTCTGATTCCGTAATAGATATCAAGAACATACCTTGGCATAAATTCTGCAGCTGAAAAACAGAACTTGTAAAATCTTATTCACATATGGTTTGATGTGATATGGTTTGATCAAAACTAATGCTGAATGTTGAACATCCAACAACTGAAAGAAGCTGTGGTTGACAAGGCAGCATAGAGGACACTTTCCTATCTCTCCTGCTCGAGCAGGGGGTTGGACTAGATGATCTCTAAGGTCCCATCCAACTCTGTTATTCTATGTCTATAAAATCAACAAGAGTCAGACATGGTTAAACAACAACATTTACATTTCAACTTTTCTTTCTTTTAGACATGGAAGCCTGCAACTCCTGTCAAGAAGATCATTATCCTAACAAGGAACAAAATCAATGCATCCCTAAAATGTTTTCCTTCTTGTCTTATGAGGAACCCTTGGGAATGGCGTTAGCTATTTCTTCATATTTCTTTTTTTTCATCACAGTTTGGATATTATGGATTTTTATAAAGTATCGCAACACTCCTATTATCAAAGCCAACAACAGGAGCCTCACTTACACCATCCTTGTTTTCCTTCTCCTCTGCTTCCTGTCTTCATCACTCTTCATTGGCCAACCCCAGAAGTTGACTTGTCTCTTCCGCCAAATGGCTTTTGGAATCATCTTTTCAGTGGCTGTTTCATGTGTGCTAGCAAAAAATGTTACTGTCATTGTGGCCTTCCTTGCCACCCAACCAGGATCTAGAATGAGAAAGTGGATGGGAAAAAAACTAGCCAATGCTATAATTCTATTCTGTTTTTCTATTCAAGCAGCTATATGCTTTATCTGGTTGGCTACTACTCCCCCTTTTCCTGATTTTGATATGCACTCAATGGCTGAAGAAATTGTGTTAGAGTGTAATGACGGGTCAACTGCCATTTTCTATTGTGTCCTAGGTTACATGGGCTTCCTGGCTTTTGTGAGCTTCCTTGTGGCTTTCTTAGCAAGGAAGTTACCTGACAGTTTCAATGAAGCCAAGTTCATCACCTTCAGCATGTTGGTCTTTTGCAGTGTTTGGATATCCTTTATTCCTACATACTTGAGCACTAAGGGAAAATACATGGTGGTAGTAAAAATCTTCTCTATGTTGGCTTCTACCACTGGACTTCTGGCTTTCATCTTTTTCCCCAAATGCTACATTATTTTGCTGAGGCCAGAACTAAACAAAAGAGACGCAATAATAAAGCGAAAAAGATAAAGTAGCTATTAGTGGGCTTTCCTTAATTATAAGTATTCGTTGCAGATTATACAACATAACACAATGCACCATTCCCTGAAAAGATCACTTGGAATATTGTGGTTATGTCAATTTAATCTATTTTACCCTTTTGCATTTTATCTTCTGCCTAGGCATTTAATCAAGCCAGCAAATACTTTCAATTGCAATATTCTATTGAATGATTGATTGATCTAATTGACATATGACTTATGTTAGATGAAGTTTATTATATAAATTTGATAGACAGATAAATAATATACAGCCAGCTATCTCAACAAAAGTAACTGTGTGACACACAACAGATAAAACAGGGAAAAACAACTACAGATATATATATATAAAAACATACTGATAAATAGCCATATTTATGAAAGTTTGTTTATGTAAAATACTGTAGTGCACTTAAAGTAAAAAAATAAAGGTTAGAATACAATCAAAATGAAATCAGATTTTTATCTTACTTTCTCAGGAAAACTTAGTATTGTTATGAGTAATGGATTTGGATCCAACATTTCGTAATGAAATAATCTAAATTCGTACTCAGCCTAAAATGTTGATAATATGTTTATTTGGATGATGTACATCCAACAAAATTTCATTAAAAATGTGGTTTGATTGAAACACAATTTATGCATCCTTTGAAAATACACATCCTAATGCAGATTAATGGCAAAACAAGTAGACTCAAGAAATAAAAAATAGTTTATACAATGTTGTAACATAATCCATGGCATGGAAAGGGTATTACTGCTGAAGCTTTTCTCTTGGCAACTGTTCCACTCTGTTCTAACTAAATTGAAAGCACAAAATACCCTCTTCTCTATGAGTGACCTCTTCCAGTTCCTGTAAGAGCATTGCAGAATAGGGAATATAATGATCAAAGGGAACATTCACAGTTTGATTGCCTGTTGAAAATACAGGCAGTCACAACAACTTACAGTCATTTGTTTAGTGACCATTTGAAGTTACAATGGCAGTGAAAGAAGAAACTTATAACTGATTCTTACACTTATCATTGTCACAGTTGCCTCACAGTCACATATTCAAAATTCCAACACCACATGTATTTACATTAATTGTAGCATCCCAGGGTCATATCAACTTACAATTTGCAACTTACAATTTGCAACCTTCTCAGATGGCTTCTGACAAGCAAAGTCAATGGGGCAAATTGAATTTGTTTGGCAACGGTGTGATTCACTTAAAAATTGCAATGATCCACTTAACAACCATACCAAAAAAAGATTGTAAAATTGGGTACAATTCACTTTCCTTACTTAGCAATGGAAATTCTGATCTCAGTTGTGGTTGTAAGTGAAGGACTGATTACCTGTAAGCAGCTTTAATGAAAATTCTGAAACAAAGACTAGATAAACTCATATAAGGCATTTTTTTCAGTAGAAGTGAAAGAGCAGAGCTGTCAAACTCCAGGCTCATGGGCCGGATGCATCATGCACTGGCCATGCCCATGCCTAATTTACTGAAGGGGAAAAATGTCCCAATACATCACATGATGATGCCACGACAACGTGAATTTGACACCTCTGTGATTGAGAAATGATTGAAGCCTGGGAAATGGCCCCTTGTCAGTCAACAAGATTCCTGATTTACCACCAGCTTGCTAGGTCCCAAGGGCCTTCTAGTATAAGTAAACAGCAATCAATAACTTAATAGCTGGCCAACAACAACTGGCCATCAAGATTGTAAATCATGGTCTGTGCAAAGAAAGTTTACCTAAATAAGTCCATTTGAAGTTTAAGCAACAATAGAGTGGCCCAAAATAGTTCTAAATGGTTGTTTTCAGGAAAGATTAAAAGCAGACCAGCTACATAAATCTGTCTACAGGGTTGGCTGGATGCAATTGCTTGAGCTTTGCCTAGTGGGAAATCTCATTGACTGTCACTGCTCTGCTCAGCTCTTCATGCATTAGGCCTCATCCAGCTGCTCCAACTGATCAGAAGATGCTTGTAATGGTTCAGTATTTTCAGATGAATTATGGCTTGAAAATTCCAGCTGTCCTTGATTCAGCTGGAGCAATTTGTAAGAATTGAAGTCAGTTTTTAAATCTGAATCATGGGCCATGACATAAAGCTTTTCATGGTTGGAAAAAAATAAATATTCTGCCCATGTTTTTACATAGATGTGCAGATCTTCTGGGGAAATTCTTCTTGGATGTAAATTGCTTCTATGGTTATAGAGCCCAAATTGTGGTATTTCCTGCTTCTCTTGTAAGTAACAAAAAACATTATTCAAAAGGTATTCAGTATGTAACCCTGAGAAGATCTCTGCTACAATAAATAAAATACAATACATTAGAAAACACAACTGGCAATAGATTCATAGGGTAAAAAGAGGTAAAAATTACAGTTCTATGAAGGCATTGCTTCAATTGAAATCAATAGAAAATATACTTTAGGAATAAGCAGAATAAATTAAGAGCCATATAACCAAACACTAAATAGTAAAATCTGGAAAATTGGTTTCATTTTCAACCCTATTTCTGGGAGTCATTTTCAACCCTATGTCTGGGTTTTAGGCTGAAGTGACCTGCAACAGGCCTGAACCTTCATGCAATGTTATGAGAGCCTCGTTGTCCTTTCTCTCTTTTGTTACAATGAAAAGATGACTTCAGAACATTTTAAAACTTCTATCTAGGTGGAAAATAATTGTACCAAACCTCAATTATAATAAACTCAGTAATCCAACTGATGTAAAAGGAGAAGTTACTTCTGATCTTTCATTTCACATGGTCACTATTCTCGAGAATCTATAAATGTTCATGGGTAAAACATGAGTCTTTTGTCAAGAGGACCTTCATTTTACTTTATTGTTCAATCATTCAATCATTTCTAACTCACTGTTCCAATGAGACCATTCCACTAGGATTTCTTCCAGTATTTTCTATCTCATTTTCTTTCAGATTTTTTGCCTTCAGTTTTTCAAAGCATCAGCCTATTTTTAATGCCTTCACATAATGTATCTAATATATAGTTTTACTTTTGTTATTACTGCTTCAAATGAATGCTTAGGTTTTCTTTAACTAGTACTATAACATATCATGTGCTCAAAGATATTCTAAAGAATATTTTCCAGCACTACACTTCAAAGGCATCATTTTATATTACCTAATCCATTCTCATAGTCACTCTTTAACAACTATATATACAACCGCAGACAGATGCAGTCTCAACATTGTGCACTATTTTGCGTACTGTTTTTATCCCCATGAGATTCAGAACCTAGGAAGATTAGGTTTGTGGTCACTTCAAACTCTTAGATTGGTATGCCTGCTTTTTAATATTTTCCAACAGACTTCAGTGAAAGATTCTCTAAGTGCTCTATATTAGCAGCCACTAAAATGATAACAGCATAAGTGACCTCATCAGCATGGGATTGGTTTGATTCTGTTAAACTTGTGGGAGTTGACAAGGTCCTCCAGAATGCAAATGCCACCATTGTTTTAGGGAGTTGGCTGAGAAGGCAGTAGTATTGTAACTCCAGAGCTCCATGGAGAAAACAAATTAGCTGGACATGTTTCAGGCCAGGGCCTGGGGCAGAAGTAGCATTTGTTGCTGTCATGGATGCTCTCTAGTGAGAGTGGGATAGAGATGGTGTATATAACCATCTTTGTCTTTTGACTTTTTGGCAGCTTTTGAAAAACTTGGTATACTTTAAAGCTATCATAGAGAGTTTAGGATGGATGGCAAATTATGTTCTCCCTCATTTCTTCTTCTACAATCAGTTCTAATCACTATTAATAATAGCAAGATGTCCAATTCATGGTCTCTTTTTTGTGTGGTACAGCAGGGTTCTGCTTCTTTTCTACCAAGTGAAAGTGAAAGTAAAAGCTTAAACTATTACTACAAAAGTTCACCTAGTCGTTTCATAGGTTAATTTCAAATTATATTATTCTTTACAGAAGTCAGCTAAAGGTTATGTTATTAGGAATGCCTCAAAACTGGAAAAAAGATAGTAGTTTCAGTAATGGAATATTTGTATACTTTAATATGATTCCAGATTATTACACATTGAAATTTCTGCTTAAGTGTTTCTCTTAATCAATTGTTCCTTGATGTTTAGTTCAGGTTTTAGGATAAGGATGTAACACTTAGGGAAAAAGATGCA
>NW_020769523.1:426112-446575 GCF_900518735.1 Pseudonaja textilis | reverse complement strand
CCTCCTCCTCCTCCCTCCCTTCCCCTCCCCTCAGGCCTGCTATGCCGTTCCCGCCACCGCAGGAGTCGTCTCCCGCCCGCGGTTAGGCCCGAGCCTCGCCTCGAGTAGCCGTGGTGGTAGTGGTGTGTGCGTTTGTGTGTGTGGTTTTCTCCTCAGCGACGCATCGAGGCAGGCCCGGCCTCGCGCGCGCGGCCGACACTCCATCTCGAGCGAGCCGGCCAGCGGGCGCGCGCCCGCGCTGCCTCCTCCTCCTCCTGCCCGCCCGCCCGCCCGCTCACTCCTTCGCGGCCGTCGTCGTCGTCGTCGCCGCCGCCGCCCCCCGTCTTCCTCTTCGGCCGCCCCCGCTTGCCTCGTCTTCCTGCCTGCCTGCCTCGCCTAGCTAGCTGGCTGGCGGCGGCTCCACGGCGCAGGCCCGCTGCAGCGCAGCCGCTCTGAGGTGAGTGTCCTACCGCGCAATCTCCCAGCAGCTCCTCACTCGCCGCGCGCCAGACCCGGCGCAGCCGCAGCAAGGCGGGGGCCCCCGCGCCGCCTCGCCCGCCCGCCCCCGCTCGCCCGCCGCGCGCGCAACCCCCCCCTCAACCCCCCCCACCCCGCCCTCCCGCCTGGGCCGCCCGCCCGGCCAGGCCAGGCCAAGACCAGACCAGGCCGCGCTAGGCCTCAGGCCCGCACTCCATCGCCCATCATCCGAGGCCCGCGGCCCGGCCTAAACGCGGGGGAGCCTCGCTCGAGTTACCCGAGCCGGGAGACGCCCGGAAGCGGCTCTTCGGTCCCGGGAGACGCCGAGCCGAAACACCCCCTGTCCCCACATGACTTGCAAAAGAAAAGAAAAGAAAAGAAGAATAATGCGTTTTAATCCCCCTCTTTTTTTGCCCCCCCCCCTCCAATTTCTCCCCAATGGCGCCGGCTTCCGGGAGCCACAGGTCTCCTCGTCCCATGCCTGGAAATGGGAGGGAGGGGCTTCCTCTGACCAGGAGAGCCTTGGCTGCCGAAAGCTGGCACCGTTGGGGGGAATGCAGGCATTCAGCTGCCTGAAGGCAAAGTTGAGGCTTTTCAATGGGAATTGGTGTGTGTATTGGGGGGGGGTATGGTCAGAAAAGGGGGTTCCCAGGCGCCCCCCCTTTCCTGCAGAAAATATTCTCACCAAAGGAATCTTAAGTAAGATTCGGGGTGTACCAAGGAGGGGCGGGGGTCTTTTTTGACCCCATTTTCTCCATGGAAAGAAAAAAGGAGATTAAAATTCCATGGAAAGGGTGGTCCCACGTTTATTTTGATGATTATTTGTCTCTTGGAAGAGACCCTGGAAAAGATCAAAAATTCAGGGGTCCACTTGGACGGTCTTTTTTCACCTCTTGTCTGGCTGAAGATTGCTGTTGGGGGGATTCTGTATTATTTTGGGGAGGATATGCAGGAGTGTATCATTCTTTTAAAAAGCAAGAGATGGGTTGATTTTATTTTATTTTTTAAACCCATTTCATTCCTGGGACTCAAATTTATTCTCCAGCTTTCCTTGACATTTCATAAGCTGCGAAGAGGAGTTGGAAGACACTGTTCGTGGGAAGGGAACAGCGGGAGGGCGGATTTAGTATACAATTTATCCCATATCGAGGTGTTATCTCCGTTTATTTCTTCATCCCGGAGAGATTCCAAATAGCTGTTCTACTCTCTTTTGCTAGCTGGTTACAAAATTAACCAGGCTGGCACCATGGTTGGCTTCTGTCCTTTTAGGCACCCGGTTGAGGGGTGTGTATGTGTGTGTGGCAAGGGTGGTTATCAGACGCTCTTCCCAAATGGTGAGTTCCTTGGGTTGTTTGCTTGCAGACGTTTCGTTACCCAGCTAGGGAACATCATCAGTGTGAGCAGGAGCTTGTTATATGAAATATATCCACTCCTTTTTACAGCTGATGATGTTACTTAGTTGGGTCATGAAATGTCTGCATGAAAATAATCCAGCAGAGGGAACACCAAGGACCCACAATTGTCATTCTCATCTCCTCCTCCTCCTCCTCCTCCTCAAATCCCACTCCTAACACTGATGATGTTCCCTAGTTGAGTCATGAAATGTCTGCAAAAAAAAACCCAAGTTCAGAAAGCAACTAGGATGCCAGAGTTGCCATCCTTCTTCTCCTCCTCCTCCTCCTCCTCAAATCCCACTCCTAACACTGATGATGTTCCCTAGTTGGGTCATGAAATGTCTGCAAAAAGCCACCAAGCTCAGAGACCGCCAAGGACCTCACACTTCTATCCTGAGCAGGGGGGGTTGGACTAGAAGACCTCAAAGGTCCCTTCCAACTCTTGTCATTCTATTCTAAAGTGTGCAGATCATCCTCAGAGATCGGTCTGCCTCCGGAAGATGGGTCCCAGAGGATCCCAGCCCGTAAAATTTGGTAGAAAAGGTTTCCTTTTTTTTTTGCCACGGAAACTCAGGAGCTCTCGAGTTCAATTAAAACCCCAAATTCCTTGTGACTCTCCCATACGGGAGACTAGAGACCCAGTAGGGTGAGCCCGCTTTATCATAATCCAGCCAGCCAGCCTTCGGACCGTGCCGCGGCCGACACCCTTGAATATTTGAGAAGAGGTATCAGTGAGGGATTTCTTATTTTTGGGAACCGCTCCAGTGGATCTGAGAAGTGGGAGCGGGAAAAAGCCCATTTCGCGTAATAGGCTTAGAAAAACGAGGCTGCAGCTGTTCTCCAAATGCGATGAGTGCAGCGGGACTCTTACGTTGCTGGTTTTTCTGGGATTATATTGGGACAGGAGACACTTGGGTAGGCACCATATATGTAAGGCTTTGATTTTTAAAAATGTCCATTTTGTCTGGCAGGGCAGTATAAACACCGGCCATCTGCTCACTCAGAGCGACCAGCGAACCTTTATTTAGGCAAATATAGAATCACCCTCTTTTTGACGGCCCCGTAATCCCTTCCATCAGGGTGGAGTCTGGGCAGCTGACTGGAGCTGAGGGTTTGAGTGGCTGGATGCCTTTCCTGTCTCCAATGTGGAGTTTTGTTCAGCAGATATATTCTCACTGTGCCCAGAGAGAAATATCTGCCTCTAGCTAGGATCAAACTCACAACCTCCCGAATAAGAGGCAAGAGCTCCACTTCTAAGCCACTGCACCCCTCAAGGACTATGACTAGTAAATCATCTCCTTTTAATGACCCCATAATCCCTTGCGGGGTGAAGTCTGGGCAACTGAATGGAACTAGCCGTGTTTTTACTGGCCGGATGCTTTTCCTGTCACCAATACGGAGTCTTGTTCAGCAGGTGTATTCTCATCTGTGCCCAGAGAGAAATATCTGCCTCTAGCTAGGATCGAACCCACAGCCTCCTGATTGTGAGGCGGGATCGCCCCCTCTGGGCCACCGCACCCACTCGAAATATAGAAAGAAGAATCTCTGCTCGATTTGAATTCCTGCGCATGCAATTCAGAGGCTAAAGTTCTAAGACGCAAACTTAGAATCCGCTTGCTTTTGTTCGATTTCTCAGGCTCGTCCATGGCCTCGGTTGTAAACCTGTATTCTTCAATACAGGTAGTCCTCGACTTAACAACATCTCACTTAGTGACTGAAGTTAACAACGGCCCTGGAAAAAGGGACTCGTGACCCTTTTTTCACACCGAGGACCATTGCAGCTTCCCCGTGGCCACGTGATTGAAATTCAGATGCTTGGCAACTGGCATGTACTTAGGACTGTTGCAGTGTCCCAGGGGCACGTGATCCCCTTCTGCCACCTTCTGTTGAGCAAAGTCAACGGGGGGAAGCCCGATTCACTTAACGACTGTGCGGCTAACTTGCCGAGTGCCTGAATGTTGACCGCGGGGAGGGCTGCGACGGTCTTCCGTGTGAAAAGCAGACAATAACTCGCTTGTTTTTCAGGGCCGTTGTGACTTCAAACGGTCATTAAACGAGTGGTCACAAGTCGGGAAACTGGCCATATTCCCGTACTGTTGAATTCTCTCTTGCTAAACCGAGTTTGGGATTGTGAAGAGAAGGGTCTAAACCAGCGGTTGCCAACTAGTCGGCCGGAGGACCGCTGGTGGTCCACGAGAAAATTTTGGTGGTCCGCAGAGAAATGTACCCCCCAAAGCAATTAAGCCAGGCTGCGCGGGAACACAAGGCTGCCCCAACCTTATGGCCTGCGGGAACACAAGGCTTGCGTCGCATTGCAAACAACACGTAGTGAGTGGAGCTGGGAAGGGGGCAACTTGCCGCACTCGTCCCATGTGCCTGGCTTGGCCACCAGGCTGCCTTTTTCCGTTTCTTCCTTCTTCTGCTTCTGGCTGCACGCAAGGAAAGCAGCCAAAGTCTTTCTTTCTCTCCCCCAAACTCCGCCAGAAATGAGTCTTTGGGGCCCTGCAAGGCCTCCTGCTCCAACAGGCTGCAAAGACTCATTTCTGGCGGAGTTTGGCGGGGAGAGAAAGAAAGACTTCTGCGGCTTCTGCTGCTTTCCTTGCATGAAGCCAAAAGTCTCTCTCTCTCCCTCTGAGAACGGAGCTGGAGACGATCCCAAATTAAGAACGGTCGATTGGTCGGTCGGAAAACGGGATGGGGAATTGCAGTCTTTTTTTCCCAGGGCCTGTGGTTTGCGGGATATAAAACGATGAGCTTGGTGGTCCCTGAGGTCCAAAAGGTTGGCGACCCCTGTTACAAACCCCTGTTTTTAGAGGCAAAAATGGAAGATTGGATGCTTAAAGTCCGTATCAAACCCTTTTGCAGAAATGAATGATCACGCAGGCAGCTGCTCCAGGCACTTCGCTGTTGGGGGACTCTTGTTATATCTACAGAAAATGAGATCTATGTATTTTTAAAAGGACAGGAAACGATTCAAGACGAGAGCAAGGCCTTCGGGGCAACTCTGCTCCACACTGAAAAGTGACGTAAAGAGTTGATACAACCGGCTCACTTTTCTCCTGCTAGTGGTTGAGCACGTGGTGATCGGAGGCTTTTCTGAAGAGCCTGTGCAGAGTTCTTGCTTTCAAAACCGTTGAACAAGAATTTGGTGGCCTCTGCAGCTGTGCTACTCGGGAAGTCAATATTAGAGTTAGAATAACAGAATTGGAAGGGACCCTGGAGGTCTTCTAGTCCAGCCCGCTGCTTAGGCAGGAAAACCTCTCCCGTTTCAGACAAGCGGTTCTCCAATCTCTTTTCCTAAAAAAACTCCAGTGATATAGAGGGAAAGGGAGGGAGGGAAGGAAGGAAGGAAGGAAAGAGGGAGGGAGGGAGGGGAGGAAGGAAAAATAGCCGAAGGACAGAGTTGAAAGGGACCTTGAAGATCTTCTAGTCCAGCCCGCTGCTTAGGCAAGAAACCCTGTCCTGTTTCAGACAAGCGGTTCTCCAATCTCTTTTCCTAAAAACCTCCAGTGATGTAGAGGGAAGGGAAGGAGGGAGGGAAGGAAGGAAGGAAGGAAAGAGGGAGGGAGGGAGGGGAGGAAGGAAAAATAGCCAAATGACAAGAGTTGGAAGGGACCTTGGAGATCTTCTAGTCCAGCCCGCTGCTTAGGCAGGAAACCCTGTTCTGTTTCGGACAAGTGGTTGTCCAATTTCTTCTCAAAAGCTTCCAGTGTTGGTGTATTCACAACTTCTGGTGGCAAGTTGTTCCACTGATTAATTGTTCTCACTGTCAGGAAATTCCTCCTTAGTTCCTAGGTTGCTTCGCTCCTGGATTAGCCAAAATGGGCATTCATCACCCGAGCGGCCGATTGCAGAGTAATCATACAGCTCCTCCTCATCTTAGCAGCCGTTCGTTTAGTGACCACTTGAAGTTACGATGGCACCGGGGGAAAAAAGCTGCAACCCTTGCAGCATCCCTGTGCCCACTACTGACTCACACTTAACGACGTTTGCGGTGCCCCAGGGTGATGTGACCTTCTGAAAAGCAAAATCGGCTTTTACTGATGTCTTTGCTGGGGTCCAAAAAAAAAAAATCACTTGTCTTGCTTAGCAACAGAAATTTTGGGCTCAGCTGTGGCCATAAGCCAAGGACTTTCAAGTCCCAAAAAATAACGTTTGGTATTCATGTACAGGTAATCCTTGAGTTACGACCACAGTTAACTCCAAAATTTACGTTGCTAACGGAAGGGGCAAAGTGACGCTTGTTAATTTTTGCTCCATTTTATGACTTTTCCTTGCCACCGTTGTTAAGCAAATCATTGCATTAGTTAAGTGAGTAACCTGGTTGTTAAGTGGATCTGGATTCCCTGTGGACTTTGCTTGTCGGAAGGTCGCAAAGGGGGATCACGTGTCCTCCAGGACACAGCGACCGTCATAAATGCGAACCAATTGCCAAGCAATCCTCTGAATTTTGATCACGTGACCATTGGGGATGTTGCAGCAGTCATAAGTGTGGGAAAACGGCCTTGAGTCGCTTTTTACGGTGCCGTCATAACTTTGGCCACTAAGTGAACTATTGTAAGTTGAGGACTCCCTGCATTAGATAATGTTTGTTGCCTTGAGTTACCTATAAAGCAATCAAAGCAGGATAAAAAAAATAATCTAAGAAATAAAATAATAAACAGCCTTTGTGACTTTGAACGGTCACTAAACAAACTGTTGTAAGTCGAGGAATGCCTGCATAGCAGGAACCGCGCATTAAAACCTAAATCAATATTTAACATTTATTTCAAGTTTTTCATTGGGCCTTTCCTTCCAAGTAGCTTGAAACAAGCGTTCCCGTTACCGTCCTCAGGACGCTGCAGCTGTGAAAAACGGTCATAAAGTCACTTTTTCCCGGAACTGTCGTCACTCGGAATGGTCACTAAACGAACAGTTGTAAGTCAGGGACTTTTTTTTTTTTTTTAATTTGCAGTGCAAATTTTGTGGCTTGCAACGTGGCCCCAAAGCAGTGAAAAATACACGTTTAAATTTGAATTGTTATCTTTTTTTGCAAACCTTGTCCCACCTTGGGCAATTCCAGGCCTGCTCCGGACTGATAAGGGCTTTTCTCTCTCTCTCTCTCTCTCTCTCTCTCTCTGCCTGTCTCTCTCTTCATGCACCCAAGTTGGGAGAGGCTGTTGCAAAGTCCAAGCAGCAGGATTTGAATTCCCCACCCCAACCCCATCCTGCCACAAACGAAGGCTCCGCTTTCGTTCCCGCCTACAGGTCCTCCTCGACTTACAAACAGTTCACTCAATGACCACAGCACTGAAAAAAAGGGACTCGCCCTTTTTCACATTTACACACCGCTGTGTATTCTGCAATGTAAAATATGGCAGAATATATACAGCCTCCTGTTATGTAGCTCAGCTCCATTTCATTCTGAATTAAACTAAAAAATTTTCATCCATTATTCCAAGGAATTATTCCAAGGAATAATGGATGGAAACTGAACAAGGAGAGATTCAGCCTGGAAATAAGGAGAAACTTTCTGACAGAACAATCAACCCTTGGAACAGAAGTTGCCCTCGGAAGTTGTGGGAGCTTCATCACTTGAGACTTTCAAGAAGAGATTGGACTGCCATTTGTCAGAAATGGTGTAGGGTCTCCCGCTTGGGCAGGGGGTTGGACTAGATGACCTACAAGGTCCCTTCCAACTCTGATTATCTGTTAATCTGTTAACTGTTAAATTCTCGATAAATCTTTAAACAGAAAACTATCTTTAGGTAGATTTTTTTTACTTCCAAGAAGCATTTTGTTAAAATGAATTTGATTTTTAAAAATCCGATTTACATTTAAAAACACTGATTTTTTAAAAATCGATTTTTATCCATCCTGGGAAAAAAGTGACTTATGGCCATTTTTCACACTGCAGCATCCCCAGGGTCACATGATCAAAATTCGGACGCTTGGCAAGCTTGACTTACACGTCGCTTTTTTCTTTTTAATATCTTGTTTGCTGTGGGTTTTTTAAAATTCTTTTTGTTGTTTTTTTAAAAACATACTTTTTAGCAGACTGTATTTTAACTTCGAATAAACTAAAATAATATACCAAAATGAAGAATGAGTGTAGGTCATCTTTGATTTACGACAGTAATTGAGCCGGGAATTATAAATAGTCCTTGACTTACAACAGTTCACTTAGTGACCATTCGAAGTTACAACAGTCGAAATTATAACGGCACTAAAAAAAAAAAGGTCTTCGGACCCTCCCTTAAAAGATAAAAGCCAGCTAAGAAACCGGAGTTCTTTGCAGGAAGCAAAGACGTTTTTGCACTCAAGCCTTGTGGATGTTTGGATTCTCTTGGTTGGTGTTTGGAGACTCTTTGTGTTTGAACTATTTCTGGGCAATTTTATTTAGTGTTCTTGGCAGCCTTGCACCGCCTTGTTCTTATCAGAGACAATTAGTTTGAAACAGCCTTTGAACCGTGAAGGAACAGAATTCGCAGAGAAGCATTAAAAGGTTTTGATGTTACCTCTGTTTGGTGTTGGTTTCCATGGAACAAGGTTTGGGTCAGGATACCATGTGACTTACATTTGGATGCTTGACAGCTGACTCACCTTTATGACGGTTGCAGAATCCCTTGGTCGTATGATCCCCTTTTTGCCACCTTCTGACAAGCAGAGTCAACAGGGAGGCCAGATTCACTTAATAACCGCAGAGACTTGTTTAACAACCGTGTGGCATGGGAGGTGATAAAACGGGGGGAAATTCACTTAACAAACTTCTCTAGCGACAGAAATTTGGGGCTCCGTTTTGGTCGTAAGTCAAGGACTACCTGTAGAGTGGCTAGGGTAGTCAGTGTTTCATCTACAGGTAGTTCTTGGCTTAGAACCATTCGCTTCCTATCCAGAGTTATAATGGCACTAACAAAAGTTTTTCACACTTAACGACCGTTGCAGTCAGGTCATCAGAATTCAGCTGCTTGGCAACTGGCTCATATTTACAACAGTCGCAGTGTCCCAGGGTCAAGCAAAATCAGTGGGGGGGGGGGGGGGGGGGAAGTCCAGTTCACTTAACAACCACATGACTAACTTCACAATGGCAAAAGCAAGGTCATAAAATGGGGCGAACCTGACTTAACTGTCAGAATCAGAACACAGCCAGAAAGGGACCGTGGAGGTCTTCCAGCCCAACCCCCTGCTCACGCCGGAGACCCTCTCCCATTTCAGACAAGTGGCTGCCCCAGTCTGTTTTTTTTAAAAAGCCTCCAGTGACGAAGCGTCCACAACTTCTGAAGTCAAGCGGTTCCACTGGTGAATTGCCTTGCTTAGCAACGAAAGTTTTGGGTTTCATTGTGGCCATAAGTCAGTAAGTGCAGCGGCCTAGAGGCTCAGCTCTGGCCTCACAATCAGGAGGCTGTGTGTTCGATCCTGGGTAGAGGCAGATATTTATCTCTCTGGGCACAATGAGAATATATCTGCTGGGGAGGGAAAAACTCCACCCTGGTGACAGGAAGGGCATCCGGCCAGTAAGAACTCAGCTCCATTCAGTTGCTCAGACTCCACCCTGAAAGGGATTATGGGGTCAATAAAAGATGATTGATGATGATGATTGTGGCCATAAGTCAATGACTACTGTACTATTATTATTTCTGAAGTTTGCATGCTATTCAATTTGGAGTGGTAAATAAAATAAATAAAAACTGTCCAGATGGCAGATCCCAGAAGAGGGAACCTGCATGGTTTAATCAAAGGAACCTCCTGGGCCAAATCTTCAGGATCAAATTACCTGGACAGGTGTTATCAAAGACCCTCCCAAGTAACCAGGCCCCCATGCCGCAGAGGGTAGCAACCAGCACCTTGAATGCGCGCCCAGAAGCAAACGGGCAACCCAAAAGGATAGGTGAAATATAACACAGGTAGCCCTTAACAACAAACTGTTCCAAGTTACAACGGCCCTGAAAAAAGTGACTTTAACGACTGTCGCACAACCGTAGGCGGCATCCCCCCGGGGGCGTGATCCAATTTTAAAACGCTTGGCAACTGTCGTGTACTTAACGACGGTTGCAAAATCCGCGATCCCCTTGGGCGACCGTCCGACAAAGCGAAGCCAATGGGGGAAGCCGCTTAACAACAGCCGTGTAACTCGCTTAACAAACTGCAGGGATCGGCTTCACAACTGGGGCCAGGAAGGTCGTAAAACCCGTGCTGCCATAACTCTGAACGAGCTATTGTAAGCTGTGAAACACACGTGCATGTGCACACACACACACACACACTAATAGCTCTGTCAAAGATCCGTCGCTCCGAAGGGTTTTGTGAGGTTGGTCATCACAGCTTCTCCTCCACTTCCTTCCTTCCTTCCTTCCTTCCCTGCAGCACTGACCATTCATGGAGGAACATACGGTCACCCAGACGGAGCACATGGCAACCATAGAGGCCCACGCGGTGGCCCAGCAAGTCCAGCAGGTCCACGTGGCCACGTACACGGAGCACAGCATGCTGAGTGCTGACGAGGACTCCCCGTCTTCGCCCGAGGACACGTCCTACGACGACTCGGACATCCTCAACTCCACAGCCACCGACGAAGTGACTGCCCACCTGGCCGCTGCAGGTAAGTTGGCTCTGCTGGCTTCTGGCTACCTTCTTTTGAGACATGCCTGCGGGGGAACAGGTGGAGGCACCTAGCTTCCTTTCCCAGCCTTTCTTGGCAACGCTCTTTGGCTTGGCTTGTAGTTGACCACCAAAAATCAGTTGACCATGCCTTCAGGATGTTTTTTTTTAAAGCATCCTGCTGTCTGACATCTTATTCAACCAGGGCCTGTGCGTTTGTCTGGCCAAGTGCCTGAAAATTAGAAACATAGAAAACTGACAGAAGAAAAAGACCTAGAGATTTATCAAGGCATTTATCAACAATTTTGTTGTTTTGTTGTTTTCTTTATCTATTTATCTATTATCTATCTATCATCTATCTTTCATTATCTTCTATTTCATTATCATCTATGTCTATCAGTATATTATTATCTACTATCTATCATCTATCTTTCATTAGCTATCATCTATTTTCTCTTATTATATCTATTATGTATCAATCTATCACTTATTTTTCACCTACTATCAATATCTATCATCATCTATCCTTTTTGTTATCATATCTGTATCATCTGTCTATCAATCTATCGTTATCCATCCATATCTATTGATCTATCATCTATATTCTATCATTGCCTATCTATCTTCTATTTCATTATCATCTGTGTCTATCTATCAAACTATTATCTGTATTTCTATCTTCTATCTTTCATTAGCTATCATCTATCTTCTCTTTCATTATCTATCATCTATGTATCAATCTATAATTATCGGTCTTTCACCTACAATCTATATCATCTATTTTCTATCTTTCATTATCATCTCTCTTTTTGTTACGTATCATATCAGTCTATTATCATCTATATATCTGCCTGTCAATCTATCATTATCCATCCATATCTATCGCTCTATCATCTATCTACCGTGTTTCTCATATAATAAGGCCGGGTCTTATTTTTTTTTTTTTGAGCCCCGAAAAAATGGCTAGGCCGTCTTTTCAGGGGTGACTTAATTTCCCCCACCCCCTTGAATCTTTGGGTGGGCGGGTGGCAACGGCTTGGATGTTGACCTCGGCGTTGGTGGGGCACTTCGTATCAGGGTCAACGCAGGCAGCACCATATCCGGGGGTGCAACAAAAGTACTTCCTAATGGCAAGCCCCCCCACCATTCCCCCCCATTTCGCATGTTTTAATATAGGCCTTAATTTGTGGGGAGGGGCTTAATTTCATTTCATGCCTATAAAACATGCTGGGACTTCCTGTTGGGGGAGGCCATATTGTTGGAGAAACGGTATATTCTAACTTTCATTATCTATCATCTATGTCTGTCTATCGATCATTATCTGTCTACTATTTACTTTCATTAGCTATCATCTATCTTCCCTTTCATTAGCTATCATCTATGTCTCTATCAATCTATCATTTTATCTACTATCTATATCTATTTATCTTCTATCTTTCATTTTCATCTATCTTTTTTGTTATCTATCATATCTATCAATCCATCGTTATCCATATCTATCTATTTATCAATCTATCATCTATATTCTATCTTTCATTATCTATCTTCTATGTCTGTATCAATCTATTTATCTCTTTCATTAGCTATCATCTATCTTCTCTTTCATTATCTATTATCTATGTCTATGTGTATCTATATCATTATATCATCTATATCTATCTTTTTCATTATCATATTATCTCTCTATCATCTATCAATCTATCATCCATCCCTATCTATCTATCTATCTATCTATCTACACTATCTATCATCTATCTATCTATCTACCTGTCTACCTATCCACCTACGTACCTACTCATCTATCTATCTGTCTGTCTATCTATCTATCTATCTATCTATCTATCTATCTATCTATCTATCTATCATATTATCTATCCTATCTCTCTCTCTCTCTCTCTCTCTCTCATATATTATCTATCCTATATCTATTTTTATTGTTAAGGGAAACATTTTGTCAAGTGAATTTTGCCCCATTTTACAAGTTTTCCTGCCTCCGTTGCTAAGTCAACCTGTCTTCCCCACTGACTCTGCTCGTCAGAAGGTCGGAAAGGAGGATCATGTGACCTCCGGGACACCATAACCGTCATAAATATGAGTCAGTGGCCAAGCATCTGAATTCTGATCATGTGACCACAGGGAGGCTGCAACGGTCATAAGGGTGAAAAGCGCTCAAAGGTCACTTGTTTTTCAGTGCCCTTATAGCCTCAAATGGCCACTAAATGAACTACTGCGAGTCGAGGACTTCCCTGTAAAGGGATATTCTAGGAAGGAGAGGCGCCCTTGCTTTCTTATCCTTTCTGTGGTTGGTTGTGTGTGCGATTGCGATGTTCCCATCTGACATTCCCATTCTCCCAGTAAGAAAACATGCTGTTAAAAATCAGTATTTTGCTGTTGAATTTAACCTCTTAAGCAGTCTGGAAATGGCTGGAATTTCCAGTCTGGAAATGGCCTTTCTTGGTATCTTCAATTTCCTGTGTTCATTTTACAAAGGACATTTTTATTTTTATTTTTTATTTTGGGTCTTGGAGTTTTTCAGGATATTTTGTAGAAACCAGAACCCTTAACGATGAATCCGTAGCCTGCAGAGGGCAGCAGAACAGTAATAATGGATCTCTTTGGTTTAGTTTTCCAGTTAGGTAGCCTTTATTTTCCATTTTAAAATAGCCTGGGTTCATTCATTGATTCCTCTACAGGCAGTCCCTGACTTAGAGCCGTTCGTTTAGTGACCGTTCAAAATGATAGCGGCACTGAAAAAAGGGACTGAAGACCCCTTTTCACACGACTTTCATAGCGGACTCACAATCATGTGATTCAAAATTCAGACACTTGGCAACTGGCTCATACTTACGACCGTTGCTGTCCCAAGGTCACATGATCCCTTCTTGCGACCTTTGGACGAGCAATGGGGAAGCCAGGTTCACTTAACAACCTGGTCAGTAACTTGAACAACTCCACTGATCTACTTAACAGCTGTGGTCAGAAAGCTCGTAAAACGGGGCAAAACCCCCTTCAAACCTGTCTTTGCCTTATGATCCCGATTGAGGCCAAAGTTTCTGTCGCTAAATGAGACAGCCGTTCAGTGAATTTTGACCTACTTTGCCACGTTTCTTGCCAGAGTTGTTAAATGAATCATTGCATTTGTTAAGTCAGGAACACAGTTGTTAAGTGAACCTGGCTTCCCCGTTGATTTTGCTCGTCATAAATGCGAGTCGGTTGCCAAGCGGGGAGGCTGCAACAGTCATGTGAAAAACGATCATGTCACTTTTTTTTTTTTACAGTGCCGTTGTAACTTAGAATGGTCACTCAATGAACCGTTGCAAGTCGAGAACTGCCTGTCCTTTGTTCGGAAGGCAGCTGCCAGAATTCCCAGCCAGCTTGCCCCTTTTCTGAGGAACCATCAGCCCCCACCTTTGCGACTGGGAATGATGGGAGCTGCGACCCACCGCATCTGAATTGAGCAGAGATCTCCAATGTCCCTGGCTTTTCTCTTTTGGGTCTTTCAGATCTCTCTTTTCTTCTCAGGGCCGGTGGGAATGGCCGCCGCCGCTGCCGTGGCCACCGGTAAAAAAAGGAAGCGCCCTCACGTCTTTGAGTCCAACCCATCCATCCGCAAGAGGCAGCAGACGCGGTTGTTACGGTAAGAGCTCTTGCCCCACCAATCTCTGGCCACCAGCGCATCCCAGGATTCCCAGCTGGGCCGGCGGGGTGGGGGCAGCACAGGGCCTTCCGGTTGGGCCTCCAAAAACAGACGCTTGCAAGTCTGGAGGTGATTCCCTCTCTTTCACACTATCTTATCTATCTGTTCATCCATCCATTCATCTACCCACCCACTTACTCTCTCTCTTTATCCTTATCCACCCATCATCCAGCTAGTACATCTAACTGTCTCTCTGTCTGTCTGTCCGTCTCCATCCATCCATCCATCCATCAAATATCCACTCATCCATCCATTCACCCAGTCTATCTATCTGACTATCACAAGGGTCTTCCAACTTGGCCAATTTAAGACTTGTGGATTTCAATTCCCAGAATTCCTGAGCTAAGATGAGTGGAGGAGGAGGAATTCTGGGAGTTGAAGTCCACAAGTGTGAAAGCTGTCAAGTTTGGGAACCCCTGGTCTATCATATATCTGTCTATCTATTTACCTACCTACCTACCTACCTACCTACCTATTTACCCAGTCTAACTATTTGACTGTCTGTCTGTCTCTCTCCACCCATCCCCCAGTTTATCTATTTGAGTGTCTGTCTGTCTGTCTGTCTGCCTACCTACCTATTTATCATCTATCCACCCAGTCTGACTACTTGACCGACTGTCTGTCTGTCTGTCTGCCTCTCTCTCCACCCATCCCCTCAGTATACGTATTTGTCTGTCTGTCTGTATCGATCGATCAGTCGTTCTCACCGACTGTCCATATTTTTCTCTCCGGCTCTCTTTTCTGTCTCTGTTGTTACCCACATACCAAGCCACGTAGGGCATTGGAAGTAGCAACCCACCAACCTCTTGCGTTGCGGAAGGAAACTCATCCCCAGGTCCAGTTATTGCCATAAGGTGTGAAGTTGGAGAGGCCAAGAGGTCCCATCAAGCCTCCAATCCTCCCCTCCAACTTCATTCCAGAACCCTGTGAACCTTCCAGGTGGTCTTCCAGGGTGACCCCATGTAAGGCACATTGCGGCAGTCCAAAGCAGAGCTGGCCAAAGCAAGAGGGACGGACCGGGGCACCTACCCGTTTTTATCCTTTGGGTACCCTGAGGGGAGCTAAGTTACCTCCTGCTAAGCTACCAACACAAGCTTCCTTCTCACTGGGAACGGCCAGATGTGAGTCAATGCACAAGGCCAGGAGACAAGACGCGCATCTCTCGGAATGCGCTTCGAGTTGAACGCTCGTCGGGAGCAACTTTTCTGCTTCTCTTTCCTCCAGGGCTTCTCTGATGCAACCTTCCGCTTTATTTTTCCCCGGCCTGCTGTTGCAACGCCTGGCCCAGTCTTGCTCGGTATCGACGGGGCAACCAACCCCTTGGTGCTTTGGCAGAGTTGGTCGCCCTAGCGACGGGTCCCCGCGGTGGGCTTGGGAGGTTGGCACTGGCAAGTCCTCCGGTGTGGACCAGATGCCAGCGAGAGCGTCAGGGTTGCTGGACTACGGAAAATAGAATAGAGATAAACGTTGGAGTTCAGGGATGGATGTGTTTGTTGTTCGTATCTTTACCGAAGGAAGTTGGTCCTGTTTATGTTTGTCTTTCTTTTTTTTTCCCCTTCTTTCATTCTTATACTTTTTTTTCCTTCCCTGAGCTTTTTATTTTTTTCAAATCTTTTTTGTTTATCTTTTTAACTTTGAAAAGAAAGTTTTCCCCCTCTCTCTGACTTTCTATATCTGTACATTTGTTTATCTACATACCGACAGACACAGACAGAAAGACAGACACAGAAATAGATAGATAGATAGATAGATAGATAGATAGAGATACAGTGAAAGAAAGAAAGAAAGAAGAAAGAAAGAAAGAAAGAAAGAAAGAAAGAAAGAAAGAAAGAAAGAAAGAAAGAAAAGATACAGATAGATAGATAGATGATAGATAGATAGATAGATAGATAGATAGATAGATAGATAGATAGATAGATAGATATAAAAATAGAGACAGACAGATGATAGGTAGGTAGGTAGGTAGGTAGATAGATAGAGATAGATACAGTGAAAGAAAGATAGATAGATAGATGATAGATAGATAGATAGATAGATAGATAGATAGATAGATAGATGATAGAGATAAAAATAGAGACAGACAGATGATAGGTAGGTAGGTAGGTAGGTAGGTAGATAGATAGATAGATAGATAGATAGATAGATAGATACAGATAGATAGATAGATAGATAGATACAGATAGATAGATACAGATAGATAGATGATAGAGATAAAAATAGATAGAGACAGACAGATGATAGGTAGGTAGGTAGGTAGGTAGGTAGATAGATAGATAGATAGATAGATAGATAGATAGATAGATAGAAGTTTATCTTGTCTGTCTGTCTGTCTCTTGTATCTTCTATCATCTATCAGTCATCTCCATCCATCCATCTGTATCTTCTATTATCTCCATCCATCTATCTATCTTCTATCAATTGATCATCTATCAATCATATCCATCCATCCATCTATCTTTATCTGTCTATCATCGTATCAATCATCATCCATCCATCTATCTTCAAGGTGTTTAAAAAAAAGTTCCCTCTCCATTTGTTCTTAGGTCCTCCATCCTAGCTACCTTAAATGTGCATGTTTCACTTGAATTCATGCTTCTACAGGTAGTCCTCGTTTAGCAACTGCCTGGTTTAGCGGCCGTAGTTAACAGCAGTGATGACACAAAGTAACTTTGCAACCAGTCTGCACATTTGCAACCGAAGTGAGATCCTTTAAAAATAGCCGCCCTTGAAAACTGAATTTAACCAAGGTTTGGTGATATTACAGAATAGAATAAGCGTGTTGGAAGGGACCTTGGAGGTCTTCTAGTCTGACCCCTTGCTCAAGCAAGAGACCTCATAATGAGGTTGGTCCAACCTCGGCCACCCATCTTAAAGCAGGCTGGCTGGGGAATTCTGGGAGTTGAAGTCCACAGATCTTAAAGTCGCCAAGGTTTGGCTATCCCTGGTCTTCACCAACCTTTAAGACGCGGAGACTTCAACCCCCAGAATCCACCCATCTTAAAGCAGGAAGGCTGGGGAATTCTGGGAGTCGAAGTCCACAAGACTTAAGAGTGGCCAGGATTGGACACGCCTTGTCCAACACGCTTCCGGACAAACGGCTGTGCAATCTCTTCTTCAAAAACCCGCAGCGGTGTTTCAGAACGACACGAGCAGCTCTCGACGTACGACTGGCTGCTCAGCGATTGTTCAAAGTTACAACGGGGTCTCTCCAGAGCTGCTTGCCAGAGCTGATTTTGAAGATCTTTTATTGGGCGCTTAGCAGCTGGCGCCGTTCCCCGTGTGCTTCTCACCGTCTCTCTGCCCAGGTGCTCCTCAGAGGCGCGGCTGGCACCTGAGGATGCCTTGTTTTGTGGAGGCAGGAGGTGCGTTTTATCCCGATAACAATCAACAAGCTTTAGTGCTACAATTCGAAATGTCCCTCGATTGTCCCCTGCCAGCCCCTCCCGTAGTTCCTTTACGGAATTGAGCCCCAATTTTTGCGTCGCTAAGTGAGACAGTGGTGAGTTTGGCCCTGTTTTACGACTCTTCTTGCCTCTGCCGTTGTTAAGTGAATCGGGTTTCCCCATAGGCTTTGCTTGTCAGAAGGCCGCAAAAGGCAGTGACAGGCCTCCTGAACGCTTATCGATTGACCCAAAGTTGGTTGGTACTTCTCTTAGAATAACAGAGTTGGAAGGCACCTTGGAGGTCTTCTAGTCCAACCCCTTGCTTAGGCAGGAAACCCTGCAGCTGTCATAAATGTGAGTCAGTTGTCAAGCGTCCGGATTACCATGGGGATGCTACAAGAGTTGTAAGTGTGGACAACGGTCATAAATCACTTTGTCCAGTGATGTTGTAACTTTGAACGGTCACTAAATGAACCGCTGTAAGTTCAGTACTATCTGTATATCCTTCTCTTATTTTTCACCCAACAACCCTGTGAGGTGGGTTAGGCTAAGAAAGAGTGATTGGCGCAACATCACCCAGCCAGCTTTCATGCCTAAGGCGGGACTAGAACTCACTGTCTCCTGGTGATTGGCCCAAAGTCACCCAGCTGGCTTTAATACTTAAGGCGGGACTAGAATTGAATGTCTCCTGGTGATTGGCCCAAAGTTACCCAGCTGGCTTGAATACTTAAGGCGGGACTAGAACTCACCGTCTCCTGGTGATTGGCCCAAAGTCACCCAGCTGGCTTCAATACTTAAGGCGGGACTAGAACTCCCCATCTCCACCCACCCCCCCACTGTATTTTGCTTTTTAATTCATTTAATCTCAACTTATTTTCATACTCAAGACGTCTACACTGTGCACACGCTTTTACCTCATCCTGCCTTTTAGCATTTCCAATTCTTCTAGCTTTAATTGTAGTACTCTTTCTTTCTTTTTTACTCTTTATCATGTTGTAAGCGGCCGAGGGCCCCCTGACGAGTGAGGCGGGTGGCGTATCAGCTGAATCAATAAATATACGAAATTTCTCCATCCCTTTTTACCATTTGGCCGGAACGGGGAGGCCTTCATCGCCATCGGCAAAACCTGACAGGGTGGGAAAGTTTAAAGCCAAAGGCCTTGAGGGCTTGGGGGGAAATGATAGGGTGGATCTGTCTTTCCTGGACGGTGGGGGAAAAATATCTTTTAAAGCCACTTCTCCTTCCTTTTCTCGTCCTTTCCGACCCAGGAAGCTGCGGGCCACCCTGGATGAATACACCACGCGGGTCGGGCAACAAGCCATCGTCCTCTGCATCTCCCCTTCCAAACCCAACCCGGTTTTCAAAGTCTTTGGGGCGGCACCCCTGGAGAACGTGGTAAGATTTGCTCCTTCCGCGGCCCTCCCAGCTTGGGAGCCTGGAAGTGGAATTGCACGGTAGGGGAGAGAGAACGGAAAAGTTTAGGCATCGCCGGAAGAAGATGGCGAAGGAGGAGATGCGAAGGCGCATTGTACGTTAGCCAGGAAGGTCTTTGCTTCTGACTCCCCAAATAACCGGGTAGTTATTTTATTGTTACTCACAGGTGGAAAATGAGAGACAAGAAAGCAGCCAGGATCTGTTCTACACGTTTACAACTGTGGGGGGCCCTTGGTGCTCTCTCTTGAGTTTGGTGGTTTTCTTGCAGACATTTCATTAACCCATCTAGGTAACATCCTCCGTGTTAGAAGGGAGTGGAGTTTGGAGAGGAGGAAGAGGAGGACTGTGGCATTCCCTGTGCTTGGCTCTTGTGCAGACATTTCACTACCCAAATAGGTAACGCTATCAGGGCGAGAGGGGAGGGGGAGTTTGCTCTGTTTATGTACAAGTGGTTTGCTTGTCAGTGTGGGTGGGAGTGTTTTCTTCTTGAGGGCCCTAAAACAGTAGACAGTGCCTGGAAGCCCGGCATTCAAAAAACAAATCGGCCATCAACAGGCACATAGATGTAAACAACGTCTACCCACCATTTGAAAAGGACGAGTTAAAATGCTCCCGTTAAGGAACTAACAACTCAGACAGTTCAAACAGTGAGCAACAGACTAATTAAGAAACACCCCAGAATACTCCCACCAACACTGATAGGGTGAACGACTTGTATATAAAAGGAGACCAAACCTCCCTGCCTCCCTCCTAGCATTGATCGTGTTGTCTAGTTGGGTCATGAAATGTCTGCAAGAAGACAACCAAGCTCAGGGAGCACCAATGACAGAATGACAGTTGTCATTCTCCTCCTCCTCTCCCTCCTCTTCCTCCTCCTCCCCCTCCTCCTCCCCCCCCCCCTCCTCCTCCTCTCTGCAACCTCCCTTCCGGCACTGATGATGTCCCTTAGTTGGGTCATGAAAACGTCTGCAAGGACCCTCAGAGCACCAAGCCCCCATAATCCCATCTTCTCCTTTTCTTCTTCCTCCTCCTCCTCCTCCTCCACCACCACTACACAAACCCCACTCGCTCCCTTCCGGCCCCGATGATGTTCCCTAGCTGGGTCACAAAACGTCCCCGAGAAAACCTCCCGGCTCAAGAGACCCAACGAGGACCCCACCGGTCAACCCCGAGCTACAAAACTCTTTTCTGCTTGATCCACAATCCCCAAAAGTGCCGCCCCTCCATCCAACCTCCCCAAGAGGGGGGACTTGAAAGCCTCGACAGCCTGGCTGGGAACCTCACCAAGCACCCCCACCCCAGCTAAAGCCCCTACCTTACACCTCGCAACCCTCTCCAGCAACCCCCCCCCCGCACCTTAACCCTCCGGCGTTGCTCGCCGTTTCATCATCTCGTCTTCGCGCCTCCCCTCCTTTGGGGGCCAAGGGCTGTTTTTTCCCCCCCGGGGGCAGCTGCGGGCGTTGTTTGCTGTCTCAGCTGCGCAGCCACCCGGAGCAACTCCGATGCCTTCCTCTTCCCCCCC
>NW_020769523.1:366976-389910 GCF_900518735.1 Pseudonaja textilis | reverse complement strand
GTCTCCCACTTGGGCAGGGGGGGTTGGACTAGATGACCTACAAGGTCCCATCCAACTCTGATTATCTGTTATCTGACTCCAAGTAAAGCCAAAGGAAGCTTCCCAGGACGGTGGGAGCCTTTTGGCTGATCCTGATCAAAAAACAGAAGCCCCCCCCCCCCCTCCCCCCCCTGCCCCCCCCCATCCATTATGGACCTGATGTAACCAGAGCCCCAATTGTGAGGGGGTTTGTTTCTGGCTTTTGATTTCCAGAAGATTGACAGCTGTTCAAACAGCAGGAGGTTTTTGTATGCGCCTCGTTCCAGATTTTTCATCCCGCAGGATGGACTCGGGGGGGGGGGGTCCTTCACCCTCCGTAATTCAGCCCTCCGCTCCCCCCCACCGCTTTCTTCCAAGGGTGTCCCCAACTGGCCACTGTTCGTGTCATACCCCTGTCAGAATCTGAATCCGAGGAGGAAGCCAAGCAGCTGACAGGGAGTGGGAGGGTTGCTCCGTTGGCTATGGAGGAAACTGGGGGAGGGCAAAGTCCGGCTGGGCAGAGCAGGGGAGAGGTAGAACAAGGGAGAGGGGGAATTCAGACGAAGACCCAGGCCCACCCACTCTTCATCCTAGGGCACGCAGGGAGGAATGGAGAAGGGAGCAACGTGAGTTGCATGGCTTACGGGGGAGGAAAGGGCCCCGATTCCCTTCATTAGCCACAACTGGGAAGAGAGTTTAAAAGAAATGCAAGCTGAGAGCGGCGTCTGCTGGGAACAAATGTGAGTTTTATCTTTGCTTATCTGCGTTCCTGGAGTCTTCCCAGCCGTGTTGAGTTACTGTCGCGCCTTCACATCTGGAATTCCTTGCCTTGCCTTGTTGGACTAATTACCTCCTTTTGCCTTGATTGGACAGTTTTTGTTGACCATGTTTTGGACTTGATTCTCTGCAGCCCAAGGCTGTTCCTGGGAGAGTTTTTCTCCAGCCCAGAAGGTAACCAGGACATTGGGGGAAAAGTTGGAGCAAATAAAGGGACTCCTATGATTATCTGACCGTGTGGCCTTCGTGCCACGCCCCGTTGGGTCATCGTTTAACAACCGACCGAAGTTGCGATGGCACTGGAAAAAAAGTAACTTATGACCACATTTCACACTTAATGGCCACGCCAAGCATCCCCCACAATGAAAATTCAGACTGCTGACTCGTATTTATGACAGTCACGAAGGTCCCCCCGGGGCTCACGTTGGATCTCCTTCTGCAACCTTCCGACTGCGCGGAAACCCAGAGTCGCTTAAGCCACCATGTTGCTCATGTCACGACCACACTGATTCACTTAAGTGCCATGGCAAGAGAGGTTGTAAAACGGGACAAAACTCACCAGACAGACATCTCACATGACAAACACCCCTCCTCCAGGGACACTGCGACCATCATAAATAGGAACTGGTTGTCCGGCATCTGGACATAAATCAGGTGACTGTTGAGAATGCTGCAACGTTCATTAAGTGTGAAAAATTGTCATTTTTTTTCCCCCAGGGACGTTGTAACTTTTTACAAAAAATTTTTTTCCAAATTTTGTTCTCTTGTACTTCACTCATTTATTTGATTCGTTTTTTGTTAGTTTTTATTGTTTTTTTGTTTTTATTATTTTTTGTTTTAAATATGGTTTTACATTGTGTAAGCCGCCTCGAGTCGCTATGGGTGAATAGGCAGCAATATAAATTCAATAAATAAATAAAATAAAGTAAAATAAATAAAATAAAATAAAATAAAACAATGAAATAAAATAATGAAATGAAGTAAATAAAATAATAAAATAATAATAAAATAATAATAAAATAAAATAAAAAATAAAATAAAATAAAAAAATAAAATAAAATAAAATAAAATAGTAATATATTATATTATATTATATTATATTATATTATATTATATTATAATATAATAATATGATAATATAAAATAAAATAAAAAATATAAATAAATAACAAAATTCAAACCGTCGCTAAACGAATTGGCTGTAAGTCAAGGACTCCCTGTAAGCATCTCTTCCGTAAGAGGAAAGCCAGCAAGACAAATTTATCAACCAGGGCTCCTTAACCCTGGCTTCTGCCTACAAACAGAACACTAAACCTCAAACTAACCATGGTCTATTGCGTGACTCACATGTGGCTAATTTTGGGGGGCAAAATTTCATGCTGAGAGTCCCTAAAAGCTCAGAAAGACCCCAAACCTGGGCCTGATTTCTCCCCTTCATTTCTTACCCCCCCACCATGAGCCCCCCACTCTGTCCAGTATCCGATTTCTGTACCCCGCTTTTTCCAAACAAATGCCCTGATACCATAGAGCTGCCTTGCTCAGAATTCCTAGGAAGGCAACGTTGATCTTGAGTTTAAAAAAAAGAAAAAGAGAAAAGCCAACCATGTTTCTAGTCCTCATTGGAAGGAGATGGAAATTATCATTCGGCCTAGGAAAAAACTTTTATTTTTTTTATTTTATTTCGTTTATTTTTATTTTTTAAGAGATTAACAGAGTCGGAAGGGACCTTGTAGGTCATCCAGTCCAGCCCCCCCACCCCCCTCCCACTGCCCAAGCAGGAGACTCTACCCCATTTCTGACAGAGGGCCGGTCCAATCTCTTCTTGAAAGCTTCCAACGATGAAGCTCCCACAACTTCTGAATCACAGGATAATAATAGAGTTGGAAGGGACCTTGTAGGTCATCTAGACCAACCCCCCACTCCATTTCTAACAGAGGGCAGTTGGTCATATAGAGAATTTCTTTCTTCTGAAGTCGCAGCCGGACAATCCAGGAAGATGCGGTAGCCGTCGCTCTGTGACTTTGACCAGGTAGAGAAATGAGTGTTTTTCTCCTATATCTGGCTGTGCCTGTTCCAGCCACTGACTCAGATGAGATGAGATGAGATGCTGGTTGGCTCTTCGGTCATCCTTGAAGCTTGACCATCAACCTTGAAGCCCCCAGGCGGTAGTTGGCAAGTCTAGAACCACCGGAACCAGATAGCTCACCAGTGTGAGTTCTACCATTGCCAAAAACAGCAAGAGGGAGAAATCCTTGACTCCCTTCGGCCGAAGGTCGGAAGAGGGTCCACCTGCGCCAGGCGGCCTTGCGTGGCCCCAGGAGAACGGGAATCAAAACGCCCGATCTGAAATGGAGAGAAAACACACACGTGATTCACGGGTTGCACAGGTCGTCCCCAAATTACAACCGTTCACTTAATGACCGTTCGAAGTGACGACGATGCTGAAAAACGTGGCTATTTTTCGGATTTACAACCGTGATTTACCTTCGGATGCTTTGACGGCAGACTCACTTTTATGATGGTTGTATTACCCCCTGGGTCACATTGATCCACTTTTGCGACCTTCTGTGAAAAGCCAACGGGGAAACTGGGTTCACTTAACGACCAGGTGACTAGTTTAACCACTGCGATGATTCGCTTAGCAACCGTGGCAAGGAAGGTTGTAAAATGGGGTAAAACTCACTGAACGGACGTCTCACTTAACAATAGACATTTTGGGCTCCCTTGTGGTCATAAATCAAGGACTACCTGTATGGTGTGAAAGAGACCGGTGCTTGCATATACCAACACACACAAACACACACACTTACTTTTTAATTGAGAGGGGCCTAATTCAAATTTTAAGATAAAGTTTTGTTATTAAGGACGCAAACGAAGATAAAGGTTTTGCTTACAGTGATTTGTTTAGTGACTGCTCAAAGTTACAACGGCCCAGAAAAAAGTCACTCATCACAGTTTTTCACACTCAGGACTGTTGCAAGATCCCCGTAGTCACATGATTAAAAATTCAGATACTTGGGATCATGTCAATGGGGAAAGCCGGGTTCACTTAATGACTGTGTGACTATCTTAACAACTGCAGTGATTCACTTACCAACGGTGGCAAGAAAAGTCATAAAACGGGGTAGAAAGTAGGAACATCCAAGCCGATCGCCTTGTGATGAGGTTCTATGCAGAAAATCCAACCAAACCCAACCCTAAGTCCTATACCTGCAATAAATTTGTTTTCTTTTTGTGTTGTACAGGTCACTGTCAACTCATAAAACATTTTGTATGCACATTTTATAGTTGACAACAGAAAGAAGGGAAGAATTTCAGAGCAGGCGGCAGTGTGGAATCGAAAGTACATTCCATTCATACTTTCTTCAAATACTGATTAGATGACTGAAGCTTCTGCTGTGCAAAAATCTAATTGAAGAGCATGATTGATGACTCTGGGCTATGGACGTGTTTTGTTGGATAATACACCCAGAGGGGTAGGGGGGAAAAGCAGGATCAAGGGTGACAGTGAATTACGTACCTCAGAGTTGGCTATGCCCAAGCTAATGCCGACATGTTAACTTCTAATAAATCTTTTTTAGTTTTGGGAGTGTGGCTCGAGGCTCGTGATTTAATTGGAGTAACTGCCGGAATCCTGACAGTCACTTTCAAGAAGTGAGGGGAGCCGAATGTCAACTCATAAAATATTTCTCTGTTCTTTTAGAGTTGCCAGGAGAAAGGGAGGGGGAGCAATGCAGCAGCTTGCAAAACCGAAATTGCCTTCCATAAATGTTGTTATATTTGGCAATAACATACATATTGCAAGTTACACCTGAGAAAATGAAGAAGAGAAGGGATTCCGTGTTTATCCGATATGTGACCTTTTAAAACGATTACTGGACAATTATATAACTGCATCTAACAAGCATATTATGTTTGGTAAACTTGTTGTGTTTCAAAGTGAAATGTCATGTCCTTGGCTGGAGTGTGGGGTTTGTCCTTTTGGCTTGAGAATTAATGTAAGAGATATTGGGTCACTCTGACATAAATGGAGGCCTGTCAATGATCCATTGTGTTAGAGAGAAGAGAAGAGAAGAGAAGAGAGAATAAAATAAAATAGAGAATAGAAGATAGAAGATAGAATAGAATAAGACAGAGAATATAGAATAGAAAATAGAATAGAATAGAATAGAATAGAATAGAATAGAATAGAATAGAATAGAATAGAATAGAATAGAATTTTTTTATTGGCCAAATGTGATTGGACACACGAGGAATTTGTCTTGGTGTAAATGCTCTCAGTGTACATAAAAGGAAAGAGACATTCGTCAAGAGTCAAGAATCATCAGGTACAAGACTTAATAATAGTCATAGCGTACAATAAACGATCAAATCATACTAGGAAACAGTCAATATAAATTGTAAGGATACAAGCGATAAAGTTACAGTCATACAATCACAAGTGGGAGGGGATGGGTGATCAGGAGTGATGAGAAGATTAATAGTAATATTAGTGCAGACTTTGTAAATAGTTGGACTGTGTTGAGGGAATTATTTGTTTAGCAGAGGGATGGCTTTCGGGGGAAAAACTGTCCTTGTGTCTAGTTGTTCTTGTGTGCAGTGCTCTACAGCGTAGAGTATAGATGAATAGTATGTATAGATGGACATAACAGGAAGACATGGTGATGGGAACAAGGTGGTTTCCCAGAGATGATGGTTTGCGGGGAGTTAAAGATGGAAAACTACCCAGAACTACCCCAAAAAAGTCCCTAAAACTCCTGCGTGAGCATAACAGGAAGGCTTATGTAATCCTTTGAACATGATATCCTATAAAAAGCTGCAACCATTTTAAGGGCGGTGTCTTCATCTCCTACTTGTTGGGGAGATGGGATCCTATTCACATATTTGCAAATATCCTGAATAAACATAGCTTTTTAGAGTTTCTTCTGGTTGTCAAGTCTGTGTTTTATGGTAACTTCTCTCAAATGTTTCCACAGATAGTTTCTAGGCGACCGGAGTTTCTGCTGTGCAAAATTCTAATTGGAGAGCCTGATTGATGACTCTGGGCTATGGATGTGTCCCATTGGAGGATATGAATTACGACACACCCAGGGGTTGGAGGAAAACCAGAGTCAAGGGTTACAGCGAATGATGCGCCTCAGAGCCAGCTACGCTCAGGCAGTGCTGGACATATTAACTCCCAATAAATCCTTTGGAAGTTTTGGAAGTTTGGCTCGAGACTCATGATTTCAATGTGGGGATAACTGCCGGCATCCTGACACTAAAAACAAAACCAAAGGAGAGATATTTCCCCCTTTTGCATCTGAGCACGTAAGAAGAAATTTCCTCTTTTTTGCATCTCACCATGCAGGAAAGGAGCAAGGGAAAGAGGAAAGAAAAGATGGGAACATGGGAAGAAAGCAAGGAAGGGAAAAGGAAGAAAGAGGCCATCCAAATATGTTCCCGCCATCTTCACCCATACCCCAGTTATACTTTTGAGCATTCTTTTTTTTCATTTTTTATTAGCTTAAAAACAGGGCTATCAGACTCAAGTGGGATCCAGCCCACGGGGTGCTTAAGTCTGGCCCGCGCCCATCCTCCCCAGGCTCCGTTATTGCTGGCAGAGGGGCTATCAGAACAAACTAAATGTCAACTCATAAAATATTTCTATGGTCTTTTTAGAGTTGCCACCAGAAAGAGAGGGGGGGGAAAGGGGCTGGAAAGAGCAGTGCGGCAGCTTGGAAACCGATAGTGCACTCCATAAATGTTTTCAAAATTAGGAACTAGGTGACGAAAGTTTCTGCCTTGCAAAATTCTAGCTGGAGAGCTTGCTTGATGACTCTGGGCTATGGATGTGTCCCATTGGAGGATACGAATTACGATACACCCAGGTAGCACCGGCATGTTTACTCCTAATAAATCTTCTTTTAAGCTTTGAAAATCTGGCTAGAGACTCGTGGTTTAAATGGGGGTAACTACCAGAGCCCTGACAGTCTCGCTTAATAATGGAAATTTTTGGACTCAATTCTGGTTGTAAGTCAAGGACTCCCTGTATTTGATAAATGGATGGAGGTGGTTATACAGGTAGTCCTCAACCTACAGCCACAATTGAGCCCAACATTTCTTTTGCAAACTGAGGCATGCATTACGTGGGTTTTGCTCCATGTTACGATCTTTCTTGCCAGTTTGTTAAGTGAATCATTGCAGTCGTTAAATGAATAACACAGTCGTTAAGTGAATCAGGCTCCCCCCATGGGCTTTGCTTGTCAGAAAGTTGCAAAAGGGGATCCCATGACCCCAGGAGACTGCAACCATCATGTGTGAATCGCATGACCATGGGGATGCGGCAATGGTCGTAAGTATTAAAAAACAACCCTAAGTAGTTGTAACTTTGAATGGTCACTAAGTGAACCATTGTAAGTCGAGGACTCCCTGTAAAATGTGGGCTTGTTTAGCAAGGTGGGTAAACTAATATTATTTGTATTGGTAATCAAGCAAAGGTAAACATGTTGTTGTCCTTTTTCTCTTTTCAATGCACACCCTTTTAAAATGTTTTGGGTATTATGTATTTTGTATTTTATTATATAGTTTGTATTATGAATTATATATTATGTATTTTGTATTATATTAGTTTGTATTATGTATTATGTATTTTGTATTATATTATATAGTTTGTATTATGTATTATACATTTTGTGTTTTATATAGTTTGCATTATGTATTTTATATTATATTTTGCATTATATATTTTGTATTATATTATATAGTTTGTATTGCATTATATTATATATTTTGCATTATGTATTTTGTATTATATTACATAGTTTGTATTTTGTATTATATTATACAGTTTGCATTTTATTATATAGTTTGTATTTTATTAGTTTGTATTTTGTATTTTATTATATAGTTTGTATTTTATTATATATGTTTTTTTTGTATTATATAGTTTGCATTATGTATTTTGTATAATATCTTTTGTATTATGCATATTATGTATTATGTATTTTGTATTATATTACTATTTTGTATTATATATTTACATTATGTATTTTGTATTATATTATATTATATAGTTTGCATTATGTATTTTTGCATTATACTACATATTTTGTATTATGTATTTTGTCTTATATTATATAGTTTGTATTATGTATTTTGGTTTCCTTTCTTGTTCCTTAATGTATAGGGGGAGTTTTTTGGAATTTATATTTTATCCTTCTGAATAAAATAAACTTTTTTAAAAAAAATCACACACACACACACACACACACACACACAGCTATTTTAAAGCCGGCTGCCTTCCTCCATCCTCCAAAATCATGGGGCCCAGGTCGTTCAGTCTTGGGGAGACGACCAGATTTGATCCCCAGGCTTTTGGCCTCTGACCCCTCCTCAAAAAAACCCCTTGGCTGGATGACCCCACAGATGTGTCAAGACACGGCCAGATGCTGACTGAGGGTAGGGGGAGGTTGGGGAGTGGCATTGAAGCTGGAAAAAAACCACACACACCCCCTTGGCTGAGTTCATATTTTATACACCGTGACTTCAAAAGGCCGATAGAGAAAACCGAATAGAGCTCGTCCTCAAGTGACGACCAACCATAGGGGCAGTAAAATTCTCATCGCTAAGCGAGACGGTTGGGAAGTGAATCACTGCAGTTGTTAAGTTGGTTACGTGGTTGTTAAGTGAATCTGGCTTTTGTTCTGTTCTGTTCTATTCCTTGTTCTGTTTTGTTGTGTCCTATTCATTGTTCTGTCCTATTCTCTTCTATTCATTGCTTTCCTCCATTCTGTTCTATTCATTGTTCTGTTTTGTTCTCTTCTATTCATTGTTCTGTTCTATTCATTTTTCTGTTCTGTTCTGTTCTGTTCTGTTCATTGTTTTCTTCCACTCTGTTCTGTTCTATTCATTGTTCTGTTCTGTTTTGTTCTATTCGTTGCTGTTTTGTTCTGTTCTGTTCATTGTTCTGTTCTATTCATTGTTCTGTTCTATTCTATTCCACAGGTAGTCCTCAATGTATGACCACAATTAAGCCCAAACTTTCTGTTGCTGAGCGAGATGTTTGTTCATTTTACGACCAGTCTTGCCCCATTTTATGACCGTTCTTGCCACTGTGGTTAAGTGAATCCTTGCACAGGTTAAGTGAGTAACCCCCTGGTTAAGCAAATCTGGCTTCCCTGTGGACTTTGTTCATCAGAAAGTCGCCAAAGGGGCTCCTGTGACCCTGTCATAAAAACGAGTCAGTGGCCAATCATCTCAATTTTGATCACGTGATCACGAAGATGCAGGTTGTAAGTGTGAAAGTGTGAAAAATGGTCCCATTTTTTTTCAGCGCCGTGGTAATTTCGAACGGTCACTAAACGAATGGCTATAAGTCAAGACATTAACTTGTAGTTAATGTCGGTGAAGTCAGTAAATTGCAGCCGAAGGACGGAAGGAAACCGTCTCGGACTCCGAAATGGAAAGAGCTGAAGAAATGCAATTAATCCCAAGTTTTTCCCTCTCTCCTGACCTCACTTTCCCACCTGGGCCCACCCCGAAGGGCTCCACAGCCGGGGGCCCGGGGACACCGCTGGATTCCCCTGCCCCCCGGCTGCGTCAGAAGGCACCATCACTGCACACCTGTGTGTGTTACCTGCCAGGCTGCTTGGGGATCCTGGCACATGGTTAGTTCCACTCTGGCAGGAAGAAAACCAGCGGCTAATTAAGGTGTTTTCGGATGGCAGGTTGGAAAACATTGTTAAAGGGCCTCGCTTCCTCTTCCTTCCTTCTTTCTTTCTTTCTTTCTTTCTTTCTTTCTTTCTTTCGTTCTTTCGTTCTTTCTTTTTCTTTCTTTCTTCCTATCTTACTTTCTGATTTCCAACTCCTTCTTTCTTTTCTTTCTTTTCCCACTTCCTCCCTTTCTTTTTTCTTTCTTTCTTTCTCTTTCTACTCCCTTCCTTTTCTTCTTTCTTTCCTGTTTTCTTTCTTCTTATTTATTTATTTATTATTTAGTTCCACTTCCTCCCTTCCTCCTTCTTTTCTGGCACAGCAATAGGCTAGCCCCAAATTTAAAACTGAAACAACTGTAAAAGTCTGGCTCACAGACGAACACAATACAGAAGCCTGATGATGGCAGATGAGATTCTGCCGAAACGTTGCTACAACTTTGAAAGCACAACTATAACGACGTGGGAAAATACCCGAACAAAGCTGAATACCATACTTATAAATACCCATGAAAACTTAAGAAAACAAATATCTATATCTATATCTATATCTATATCTATATCTATATCTATCTATCTATCCATCCATCTATCTTCTCTATCTATCTATCTATCTATCTATCTATCTATCTATCTATCTATCTATCTATCTATCTAACTGTTATTGCTACCGTACCTGGATTTGGGTTTTTTTGGGGGTGGGGGGTGGGGGGGGAAATGAAATGCCTGGACAATACATTGTTTTCAAAATATTTATACCAGTACATAAATAAAAAATATATTTAGAAATCAACAACATGCTGCAAGTGTCATCAAACACCAGGAATATACCACCATATGTGGTGGCCTTGCAAAGAAGCTAAAAGATATTGGACAAAAATTCATACATGGTTGGAAAAAAATAATTAAACAACATATAGATTTGAAACCTGAAATATTTTTTACTAGGAATGGTACCTGAAGGTTACAGTAAAGAAAAACCATATTTAATCATACATGTATTAACAGCAGCTAGAATTGTATTTGCTCAGAATTGGAAAAGTAATAAGATACCAATAGAGGTGAAAGTAATTGAAATTTTTTTTTTTGAATGTGCAGAAATAAATAGGTTAACATTGGAAATTCAAGAAAAAGAAGAATCGGAGTACTCTATGGTATGGGATTTGTTTTACCAATGGTTAGAAAATAAAATAACTTAAAATGGATTAGATGCATATATAAAGCAATAAGAAAAGGTTGTAAAACAGATACATTGGCTATTAAATTATATGAAAATGTGATTATTGTTGCTTTGTTATATTGATAAGAAAAGCATTAATTATAAACCGTGAGCACATGATAAGGTACCTAATAGTTGCATGGTTGAAATGGAATAGAATTATTGTATATAAAAAATAAAAATAAATACAAATTTTAATATATATATATATTTAAAGAAAAGAGATTGTGCAGTTTTTCCCTCCTCTCCAGGCCAATCTTGCTGCCAGATAATACTTCCACCCCCCCAGGGGAATTGGGGTGGGGGGCACCTTGCAAGTTATATATCCTAGTACTCAACCTTAGCTGGTTTTGAAAAGATAAAACAGGACTAGTTGAAACTTGAATGAGAAACGCACAGAAAAATCCACCCCTGAAGGCTAAATTGGGAAGTGAGGATTATTCTCTCTTTCTTTCTGTCTCTCAGATAAATTTTTTTGAGCAAACCATAGGTGGTCCTCGACTAATGACCACAGTCAAGCCCAAACATTTCTGCTGCTAAGCGAGATGGTCATTAATTGAGTTTTGCCCCAGGTTTTTTTGACCTTCCTTGCCACGGTTGTTCAGCGAATCCCTGCAGTTGTTAAGTGAATCGCAGAGTCCTTAAGTGAATCCGGCTTTTGACCTTGCTTGTCGGAAGGTCACAAAAAGGGATGACATGACCCCGGGGACACTGAGACTGTCGTGAATATGAGTCAGTTTCCGAACGCCTGAATTTTGATCATGCAATGATCAAATGATGCTGCAATGGTCGTAAGTGTGAAAAATGCACGTAAGCCCCTTTTTTCAGCGCTGTCATTAGCTTCAAACCGTTCTAAGTTGACGACTACCTCTACGGTTCATTTAGTGACCGTTCAAAGTGGCAGCGGCACTGAAGAAAGGGACTTATGACCGTTTTTCACACTTACAACCTTTGCTCCAACATCACGTGATCCAAATTCAGACGCTCGGCAACTGATTCACACTTACGACCATCGCTGTGCCCCAAGGTCATTGCAATCTCCCCCTTTTTTTTCCAACTTTTTGACAAAGCAAAATCCAAAGAGGAAGCCAGATTCCCCTTCACAACCATGTTACTAACTAGGGTTCACTTAGCAACGGTGGCAAGGAAGGTTGTAAAATAGGGGCAAAACCCGCTTCACAGATGCCTCGCCTAACAATAGGAATTTGGGGCTCCATTCATGGTCATACGTAGAGGACTACCCGTACTGCGTTCCAAAGGGGAGAACGGGATAAAACTGTTGTCTGAAATGGTATCGGGGCTCCTGCCTGAGCAAGGAGGGTTGGATTAGAACAGGGGTCGCCAACCTTTTGGACCTCGGGGACCACCCAACTCATCATTTTAAATCCCGCGAACCAGAGACCCTGGGAAAATCCCCAAAAAAGTCTGCTGGCAAATCCCCCACCCCATTTTCCTACCGATCGATCGTTCTTTATTTGGGATCGCAGGATACCATCTCCAGCTCCGTTCTCAGGGGGAGAGAGAGAGACTTTTGGCTTCATGAAAGGAAAGCAGCAGAAGCCGCAGAAGTCTTTCTTTCTCTCCCCCAAACTCCGCCAGAAATGAGTCTTTGCAGCCTCTTGGAGCAGGAGGCCTTGCAGGGTCCCAAAGACTCATTTCTGGCAGAGTTTGGGGGAGAGAAAGAAAGACTTTGGCTGCTTTCCTTGCGTGCACCCAAAAGCAGAAGAAGAAAGAAGCAGAAAGAAGCAGCCCGGTGGCCAGGCCAGGCGCGTGGGGCACGTGGGGCAAGTCCTCCCCCTCCACCCTTTCCCCCCTCCCTTCACTCCGTGTTGTTCACAATGCAAGCGACGCAAACCTTGTGTTCCCACGGGCCATGTGGGCGGCGCAGCCTTGTGTTCCCGCGCAGCCTGGATTAATTGCTTTGGGAGTGACATTTCTCTGCAGACCATCAAAATTTTCTCACGGGCCACCAAGTGGTCCCCAGCCCACCGATTGGTGACCACTGGACTAGATGACCTCCAAGGTCCCTCCCAGCTCTATTCTGATTGATCGATCGATCGACTGAATGAAAATAAGAATAAAAGTATCTATCAAGGAGGAAGCAGAATCCTTGCTGGCTTTGATGGTGTCCTAAAAATGGCAATTTAAGTGCTCACTTCCTCGCATTTGGCTTGCAAAATTTTCAAGCCGAACATTTACCATGTTTTGATATTTGATATTTTACGGTAAGGTGCGCCAATAATGCACTCGCCGGATGCTTTTAGCGTCCTATCAATAAATAAAAACATTCTCTCTCCTCATGGCTTTGGGAAGCAAAGCAAGAGAAATTCAATTTATTCTGATCTGGAGACGCGTCCTCCCACGCAAATTCCTGTATTCTTCCCGCTTTCACGAACCGGGAGCAGGATTTTCATCGCTAAGCGAGGCAGTTGTTGAGCGAATCTCTGCGGCACAGGGAGGTTGCCAAAGGGGATCAGGTGAGCTCAGGGTCTCTGCAACCGTCATAACTGTGAGTCAGGGGCCGAGCCTCTGATTTTGAGTAATGTGATGAAAGCGTCGGATGCTACGACAGTTGTAAGTGTGGAAAATGGCCCTAAGTCACGTTTTTTTTGGTGCCCTTGTAAGTTTGAATGGTCACTAAATGAACAGCTGTTAAGTCAAGGACCGCCTGTATTATTTTTGCCTCACAATCAGGAGGCTGTGAGTTCGATCCTAAGTAGAGGCAGATATTTCTCTCTCTCTGGGCACAATGAGAATATTTCTCCTGAACAAAACTCCGCACTGGTGACAGGAAAGGCCTCCGGCCAGTAAAACACTCTGCTGGCTCCATTCAGATGCCCAGACTCCAACTCCTAAAGGAATTATGGAGTCATTAACATAAGATAATAATGTTTTGCAAACTCAGCTTTAGTGAGTGTCCTCTTTTACACAATCTCAGAAAAAAAATAGCTTAATTCACTTAATTCACCCCAGTTAATTCGTTCAATTCAGCTGATGAGCCCTGAACAATTGACCAACATTCAGTTCATAAATATTTTGTTGTCACATTACAAAGTACTCTGTTTGCAATTTTAGAGAATGATATTCAATTATAAAATAAAAACAAATGCACAGGTTTTTTTTTTAACGTGACCACACAAAATCATCCAATCTACTTTGGCATGAAATCGCTATTTTTCTTTTAAAGCCAGAGTTGTATATTTAAAACCTCCCAATCCAGTTATATCATTTGCAACCGGCTATAAATATTTTTGCTGGCCTCATTCAAGGAATGGACTGACCAAGCACAGCTGTAGTCCTCGAATTACGACTACCACGGAGCCCCAAATTTCTGTTGCTAAATGGGACGGTTGTTAAGCGGGTTTTTGTTGCCTCGTTTTACCATCTTTCTCCCCACTGTTGCTAAGTGAGTCACTGCAACTGCTGAGTTAGTAACATGGTTGTTCTTAAGTGAACCTGACTTAAGCAATAAACTTTTTAAAAATTTTTTATTAAACTCTGCCCAGTTAAAACATTCTGCTTAAAATCCTAGTGGGAAAGATAGAGGGCAGATTAAAAACTGGAAGGAGGTTTTGTCTTACTGTTGGGCTGCAACAACCCATTTACACCAGGTTGGTGTTTCTTAATCTCAGAAATTTTAAGAGGAGTGGACTTCAACTCCCAGAAGTCCTCAGTTCACCTACTTCAAAATGGTTGGCCTTCAACTCCCAGAATCCCCTAAAATTCTGGATTTTAATTCCCAGAATTCCCCAGCCAGCATACTTCAAAATGGCTGGACCAACTCCCAGAATTCCCTACCCAGCATGCTTTAAGAAGCACACCATTGTGGAAAGTGCTTAAAAGCCCAGCCAATACAGAGCTCAGTCATTGGCCAGTCTTCTCCAGCATCCCGAAAGTACAATGCTCATATTAAGGTACACTACTCTTGATTATGGAAGTTCTATTAAGCCTCTCTTTGCCAACGAGGCCCTTTGCAATACGTTGGAACAGCAATATATAACTTTCTGGCTAGTGGTTTTGATTTCTCCAACAATCTACAGAACTAACATCTACGAATTAGCGTGCGTCTCATTCGGTGTTTTAAAATTTATTGGCAAAATCCAATTTTAATCCAATTTTAAATGTACGGTTTTATGCTGCCTTTTAATTGAATGCCAGTCAGCTGCCTAAAGTTCACTTCCAACATAATGGGAATCCTCCAGGTTTAAGAAATGAATAAAAATAAGTCAATAAACAGTGTTCCTTGATTTATCAGAATCCATCCATTCCATCACTAAAATGGCTCTCAGTTTCCGAGACTGGCCTGTCCTTCAAAATAGCCTTCAAAATGGTTTCCCATCCAAAGTACTGAATCTGCAGCCTAAACGAGACGCGACATAGAGGAAAAAAAAGTCACACCTCTCACCGCCATGATTAAAAGGCAACAGAGACAAAAATTGCGCTATTCAGACCCACAAAGAACACTCATCATTATCTTTTAACGACCCTCATGGGGTGGAGTCTGGTGGAGTTAGCGGAGTGTTTACTGGCCGGATTGCCTTTCCTGTCGCCAGTACGGAGTTTTGTTCAGCAGGTATATTCTCACGGTGCCCAGAGAGAGAGAGATATCTGCCTCAACCTGGGATCAAGCTCACAACCTCCTGATTGTGAGGTGAAAGCTCCACTTCTAAGCCACCGCACCACTCAAGGGCTATGACTAGTAAATCATCTTTTAATGACCCCATAATCCTTTGCAGGGTGGAGTCTGGACAACTGAATGGAGCTAACAGAATGTTTATTGGCCAGATGCCTTTCCTATCACCAGTACGGAGTTTTGTTCAGCAGATATATTCTCATGGTGGCCAGAGAGAGAGAGAAATATCTGTCTCTTCCTTGGATCGAACTCACAGCCTCCCCATTGTGAGGCGGGAGCTCCACCTCTTAGGCCACCGCACCCACTCCTATCCTCAAGGAACCCTGCGTTGTTGTCTTAAATCGCATCCTTGCCTCTCCGGGAGATGAGAAAAACCGTTGCCGTCTCGGACTTCTCCCATATTGGCACTACACATAATTGCTCGGCGTATACAGAGAACAGCAAAAATGTGCTAGTGCCAAAAAGGGCCAAGCCAAGGGTTTTGCGTCGTTGTTGGCCCCTCTGCTAAACAGGGGCCCCCAGTTTATGGAAGTCACACACATTCACACGAAATTTTAGGATTTGGAGAAATGGCGTCGCTGTTGGAGGACCCACATTTGTTTTCCTTCCGTTTTCTTCTTTTGTTCAAATACCCTTGATAAGCAAAGGAATACAGGTAGCCCATGACTCGCAACCATTCGTTTAGTGACCGTTTGAAGTGACAACGGCACTGAAACAAGTGACCGATGACCGTTTTGCACACTCGGGACTGTTGCAACATGACTGTGTGGTCACTTGATCAAAATTTGCCTGCGTGGCAATGGGCGTATGTTTACAATGGTCGCGCAATCCCCTTTTGCGACCGCCGGACCTGCAAAGCCAATGAAGAATCCAGATTCATTTAACGATCGTGTTACAAATGTTAACAAGCGCAGGGAGGCACTCACAGCTGTGGCGAGAAAGGTCGGAAAATGAGGCGCAAAACTCCACCGACGTCTCGCCTAGCAACGCGAAATTTGAGGACTCCTTTGTGGTTGCAAGTCGAGGATCGACCTGTACCAATACTCCTGGCGGGATTGCAAAGATATTCGTCATGCTCCCGTTGGAGCCTGAATCTGCAGACAACGACAGGCCGGAGCTGGAGACGACGGAGATCGAGGAGGGCACACAAAACTACAAATTTGGCGTCGGTTCCTGACAAACGCCCCTCCCTACAGTGTCTCCTTAAATCTCAGTGTGCCTTGTGAAGAGGGGCGTGGTGCTCTCCTCCCGAGTTGTCGGGTCGGCCTGCGCTGTTCCTGCCTTCTCTCCACTCTCCGTGCTCGAGGATCAGGAGGGGGGCGGTCCTTGCCTATCGCCTTGCTCATCGGAGGAATATGAGGAGGAGCAGGCCGAGGCAGCCCAGGGCCCTTCAGGATTGGGATGGCTTGTTAGCAGGGAGGAATGGGGGCAGGAGGACCAAGAGAGGGCAAGCGGTAGACACGAGGAGCAACGGAGCTCAGGTGATGGGGCAAGGACCGCCCCCTCCCGATCCTCGAGCACGGAGAACCCTTATCCCGGGTCATCACAATGTTGTGGTAAGATTATGTGAGCAGCATCCGCGAAGTGATAGCACTGAGGCAGTTAAGGCGGCTCCTTTATGCCCAACCACCTCATCCTCCTCGCTCGTAATGCCACAGTTGTCCACCGATTCCCGCTCGAAAGGATGTGGGTCAGACGCCCCCGTGGTTCTTTCTCTGCTCCGTTTATGGCCCTTTGTAATTCACTGATCGAGTGTTTTCACAGTGAATTCTACCAGTGCCATACACAGAACAGGAGTACGCTTCAGCCTGTGTGTCCAAAAATTGCAGGAAAAATGGGGGGGTGGGAGAGAGAGAGAATTCCAGACTTCTCGGTGTGCTTGGCGGATTTTTAGCTTTGTCAAACGTAATGAAAGACAAGCTTGTTTTAAAAGCAAAACCTATTGTATTACAACGCTGGGAATTCCTTGCATTCTCAGCCAGAGCTAATCTTAAAACGGTTCCCCAAGATAAGCACACACCTTTCAGTGCTGCGGAATGCTGCCAAAAACAGAAGTAATTATAACAGAAACCAACCGAAGTACCGGAAAAACAACAACCAGAGTACACAGAGCTTCAAGGAGGACTCAGAATCTATCGAACTACTTTGCTTCCTGCAAAGGTTTCGTTATTGAGGTCTGACTTTTATCCCTTATGGGAGGGGCAATCACCTCCCAGGCTTACTCCCGAGTCACCCCTTTTATTTCAGCTGCTCTCATCTTCTGGCAGCTCTGTGCATACGCACACTGGGAACAGGCTCCCCTGGATCCTCTTCCTCGCTGCTGCCAGATTCCGGAGGCTCCGGAGGCAACACCCCACTCCCAGATGGCCCTGCTCCCATCCCTGCGTCAGACGGAGGACCCTCATCCGAGTCCTCTCCAGACTCCCGGACTGGTCCCCGTTCTTCCTCACTGTCTGACTCTGCCGCCATCTGCACCGGCTGCCGGCGAACCACAACAATTTTCACAAACGACAGCCACAAAATTCAGGATGAAAAGAGATCAGAGGATACCTAAAATGGCTCCTCCTCCGATTGACACATAGGAGTAATGAGCCCTGTGCAACCAAGATGAAAACTCACCACGGTTTAAAAAGAATTTACAAAGTTGAAAGGAGCCTTGGAGGTCTTCTAGACTGATCCACCCCGACCGCCTGAGGAGGAGGCCCTATACGATTTCAGACAAAGGTTTGTTGAAGGCCACTCCAATGGGAAGGGGGGGGCTGTTCTGACTGCCCAGATACGCACCCCCTAAGGTTGTACCACCCCCCACACACACTCTGAGGTGCCAAAAGTTTTCTGCTTGCAAACTCATTCCTTGTATGGACTTGGCAAGAAGAGGGCTCTCATTAAGGCTGGGAGCACTGCAAGATGGAAAGAGCATGGAGCTATGTGGGACGTTGCGTCGCACCCTGATTTTTGGTCCGTTGTGTTTTTCAAGGCACCCACTCGGGACTCTTCCAAGCATCTTTGGCACCCTTAACAATTGTGTATTGCCGTTGTGTCTCTCCGTAGCTTAGGGCAGGGTTTCTCAACTTGGCACCCTTTAAAGAGGGTTGGACTTCAACTCCCAGAATTCCCCTCAACTTTGCCGGCTAGGGAATTCTGGGTGTTGAAGTCCACCCCTCTTTAAAAGTTGCCACGGCAAAGGAGCCCTGCAAAAATTCCCTCCAGCAACACAACATTGCATGTTGCGACTGCCTCCCACACTCACACAATTTCATGTTTGTCCATTCCCCAAAATATTATTTGGGGCGGGAAAACAAAGCGAAGTCATTTTCACCCTAGTTTTCCTGCCTCAAAATCCATCCCGTGCCGTTCCCTTCCTTCCTTTCCTCCCCCCTTCTTCCCTTCCTTCCTTCCTTCCCTCCTTTACTTCCTTCCTTCCTTTCCTCCCTTCCTCCTCCATCACTGGAGGTTTTTAAGAAGAGACTGGACAGCCATTTGTCTGGAATGGTAAAGGGTCCCTTGCTTGACCAGGGGGCTGGACTAGATGACCTCCAAGGCCCCTTCCAAGTCTATTATTCAGTTAAATGGCTGATATTTCCAGAGGAAGCAGGTTATCCTGTATGGCTTCTTCTAGCCAACTCCCATCCAGATACAAAACCTTGTTCCTAATATTGAATGTCAGATAGTCCCCAACTTAGCGACGGTTTGAAGTTAGGGTACTGAAAAAAAGGTGACTTACACCTGGTCCTTGCACTTATGACTGTCATAACCATGAATAAAATTTGGGCGCGTGGCAACCGACATGTATTTACAGTTGCAGCTTCCCGGAGGCGATCACTATTTGTGACCTTCCCAGAGTCAAATATAGGGAATCCGGATTTGCTTAACAACCATGTGCGATTCACTTAATGATGGCAGCAATTGGCTTAGCAACCATGCTCCTGCCATCAGGTGTGAGTCCCTTAGCAACCGGCTTGCTTAGGCGTTGAAATTCTGGTTTGAAAATTGCCGTCGTAAGTCGAGGACGAGCTGTGACATCATCAACAGAAAAGTTGTGTGTCTCGGACAAACGGACGCTTCTGTTGTGGCATCCCAACCACCACAACAGCAAAACACACCTCATGGTGTCACAACACCCGTTGCGATTTTGTGTCTCTCAGGAGAACAGGGTTGAATGTGTCAAAATGGCTGCTGCAGCGGCATCCTCCTCACAACGTTGTGTTTCTAAACGTCCACCTGCGCATCGCACAGAAACACAAGCCGGGCACATTCCACAATGGCCGAACAACTTTTGCCACTTAACAGCTGCAGCACAAAGCCCCTAAAAACCATAACGCTCGCTTAACAACGGCCTGGCTTAGCGATGGAAATTTGGGGCTCAGTTGTGGCCGTAAGGCGAGGACCACAACCTTATCTCCTTAAGGATCCTACAGTCTCAGGTCATCCATCAAAAATGCCAAATCCGGAAAGGAATCTCTGATAATAGATAATCAGAGTTGGAAGGGACCTTGTAGGTCATCTAGTCCAACCCCCTGATAAGTAGTCCTCGACTTACAACAGTTCGTTTAGCGACCATTCAAAATTCAAAACGGCACTGAAAAAAGGGACTTCTGTCTGTTTTTCACACTTACAACCGTTGCAGCCTCTCTGTGGTCATGTGAGCAAAATTCAGAGGCTTGGCCACTGACTCATATTTATGACGGTTGCAGTGTCCTGTCTTCACGAGATCCTTTTTTGCGACCTTCTGATAAGCAATGGAGAAGATGGATTCACTTAATGACCGTGCGCTAACTTAACAACTGCAGTGATTCACTTAACAACTGAGGCAAGAAAGGCTGTAAAATGGGGCAAAGCTCACTTAAGAAATGTCTCGCTTAGCAACAGAAATTTTGGGCTCGATTGTGGCCATAAGTTGAGAACTACCTGTATTTTCCTTTTTTTCCTCTATTCCTTTAATTTAGCATCATCACCTGTTCAGAGAGCCCTGGATCTATGGGGTGATTTGGGGCCAATCATCAGAAGGTAGCGAGTTCTAATTCTGCCTTTGCCATAAAAGCTGCCTGGGTGATGTTGGGTCCTTCCCGTTCTCCCCTCTTTCTCTCAGCCCATCCCACCTCACAGGGTTGTTGTTGTTGGGGAAATAAGAGGAAGATGTGCCAGGTATGTTCACCGCCTTGAATGGTTTGTATCCTGACTTTATTATTTCAAATAATAATATTTTTTCAAATAATTTTCAAATGATTCTTATAATTTCAAATAATACTTATTATTTCTAATTATTATTATTACTTCAACTAATAATCTATTCTTTCAAATAATTCTTATTACTTCAACCAATAATCTATTATTTCAAATCATTCTTACTTCAACTAATAATTCTTATTATTTCAAATAATAATTATTTCAAATAATTGTTTCAACTACTAATTCTTATTATTTCAACTGCTAATTCTTATTATTTCAAATAATGATTCTTATTATTCCAAATAATTATTACTTCACCTAATAATTCTTATTATTTAGACTAATAATTCTTATTTCAAATAATTCTTATTATTTCAAATTATTCAAATTATTATTTCAACTTTCTTATTTCAACTAATAATTATTATTATTCCAAGTAATTCTTATTACTCAACTAATAATTATTACTTCACCTAACAATTCTTATTATTTCAACTAATAATTCTTATTATTTCAAGTAACAATTCTTATTTCAAATAATAACTTTTATTGCAAATAATAATAATTGTTTGTTTAAATAATAAAGGTGGAGAGAATCAGTTGAAGAGAAACAAGAAATGTCAGGTGAGCAGGGAAAAAGCCAGTTCACTATGCTCAAAAACAGCCAAATTGCGTTCTCCTTTCCTGACCGTGCTCTGAGTGTTTATTTCCTTATTTCATTTCTTACATTTATATACCGCCTTTGTCACTCTGCAAAGCGACTGATTCCCTGAGTGTCGCCAAACCATGCTATAAATCAGGTTTGTCAAAGTGGCTTTCTTTAAAAGAAAAACAAAATAGTTTATCATCCATTATCATCTATCGAAGGCCTGGAGACTAAAACATAGGAAGAACGGCTGTAGGATTTGGGTTTGGCTGGTCTAAAGAAAAGAAGAATTAGGAGTGACATGAGAGCAGGATTCCAGGATTTGAGGGGCCGCCCCAAAGAAGCGGGAAGTCAAAATTATTCTCCAAAGCCCCCGAAGGCAGAAGAAGAATCAATGGATGGAAACTAATCAAGGTTAGAAGCAACCTGGGATTAAGGAGAAAATTCTTAACGGGGGAGAAAAATTAACCAGTGGAACTACTTGCCACTAGAAGTTGTGGCTGCTTCATCCCTGGAGGTTTTTAAGAAGAGATTGGACAGCCACTTGTCTGAAATGGTCTAGGGTGTCGTGCTGGAGCAGGGGGCTGGACTAAAAGACCTCCAAGGTCCCTTCCAACTCATCCATCCATCCATCCATCCATCCATAACCCGATAACAATCCCAATATTTCTACAAATCACCAGAACCGATTGCTAGACGCCAAATACCAGGATTCAGAGCCCTAAAATTCAGTGAGTTAAAATACAGTCCTCGAGTTACGGACACAATTGAGCTCAATATTTATGTCGTGACGTGAAATGTTGTTTAAGGGAGTTTGCCCCGTTTTACGATTATTTTTTTTCTTGCCGCCATTGTTCAGCGAATTGTTGCAATTTGTTAAGTTAGCAAGACAGTCATTAAGTGAATCTGGCTTCCCCCATCGGCTTTCAGAAGGTCGCAAAATGGGGAATCGCGTGGCCCCCGGGGATGCCACGACCGTCGTAAATACAAGTCAGTGGCCAAGCCTCTGAATTCGGGTTACGTGACTACAGGGAATGCTGCAATGGTCGTAAGTGTGAAAAACGGTTGTAAGTACCATTTTTTCCAGGGCAGTTGTGCCTTTGAACGGTCACTAAATGAACTGTTGTAAGTCGAGGACTAGCTGTAAACATGAAAGTCACGATTAAATTGCCAAGAGAAGTTAAGTGGCCCCTGCAAAGCTCATGATATTCCATCTCTTAAAATTAAGGTACGTTTGACGCCATCTTGACTTTTTTGACCTCCCTGGAGATATCCCTTCTACCGGGTTATGTTTGTCTCGGTTGGTGGAAACTTTTACCCTGTCCTCTAAAAACAACTTTGCTTGTAAAATATTTTGCAATTAATAACGGAAGAATAGAATAACAAGAGTTGGAAGGGACCATGGAGGTCATCTAGTCCAACGCTCTGCTCAAGCAGGAGGCCCTATACTATTTCACACAAATGGTTGTCCAGTCTCTTCTTGAAAACCCCCAGTGATGAAGGAAGGAGGGAGGGAGAAAGGAAGGAAAGGAAAGGAAAGGAAAGGAAAGGAAAGGAAAGGAAAGGAAAGGAAAGGAAAGGAAAGGAAAGAAGGGAAGAAGGAAGGAAAGGAAAGGAAAGGAAAGGGAAGGGAAGGGAAGGGAAGGGAAGGGAAGGGAAGGGAAGGAAAGGAAAGGGAAGGGAAGGGAAGGAAAGGAAAGGAAAGGAAAGGAAAGAAGGGAAGAAGGAAGGAAACGAAAGGAAAGGAAAGGAAAGGAAAGGAAAGGAAAGGAAAGGAAAGGA
>NW_020769523.1:334255-346905 GCF_900518735.1 Pseudonaja textilis | reverse complement strand
TTTCTTTCTTTCTTTCTTTCTTTCTTTCTTTCTTTCTTTCTTTCTTTTTTCTTTTCTTTCTCTATTCTTCCTCCCGGAGCTGATGACGCCGACGGGGGTGTGTGTGTGCTCTTGACAATGCCGGGATGCTGCCCGTGGGAGGGTGGGGGGAGAAATGGGACCCCTCCCTGAAGAAGAGGCCTGCGAACCAAGCACAGAAAGAGGCTCTTAAGCGGCTCCGTCTTCAAGGCGCCCGCATTTTTCTTTTGCACGCGTTTGTCAGTTGCATTCCGACGACCCACTAAACTGGCCTTAACAAAGCCCCGGATTCCTATGGAATAGGGTGGCTTGGCTTCGCGATTGAGGACGGAGGGGGGGGCGTTTCTTCCCACCCACCCCCGGCACCCCACAATGAGCCCGGCCTTTTCTTTCGGTTCAGAATTCTGAATTTATTCGGGTTTTTTTTTTTCTTCCTTCTCTTTGTCAACCAAGAAAAACAAACGACAGCTAAAAACCGCGATGGAAATTAAAACGACCCCTATTAGGTGCCGTTAAGAGGCTGGCCCCGATCGAACCCACGAGTCTCGGTGGGTCCATTCACACGACCCTCAAGCGGAGCCTTGCGTGAACACCTTCTCTGGGTCGGCATTGGGCGTGCCATAAACTAACCCGAGGTTTGCACAAACCATTAAAAAAAAGGGGGGGGGATAACTTAACCAAGGTCCACATTAACCAAGCTTTGGGAGTGAATTGGCTAAAAAGAGGTCGTGTGAATGAGGCCGTAAGGGCTTTCAGATCGGGTGGGTCCGGAATTGTAAACCCTTCGGAACCGTCCCTGGGCGGGGGTGCGGGGTTCGTATAAAGCGACTGGGTCCATTTCTGTCTAATTTTAATCCACGGGTCCTTGACGGTCTGCTCCAAATCTGGAACCGGAGTCACTACTGCGTTCCCACGACCATCGCCTCCAACAACCATGGTATATCGGAGGAACTTTGCGAGTCGGGCGGTGCATAAACCCACCCGTGTTTCTGACCCGAATTTGGCCCCAAGGGCAGGTAGGGCTGAGCCTGGAAACCTTGAAGGGTAAACATGGGTTTGGACTAATCTAAGGGTTCAGAGAGTCGTGGGAACGCTACCCTTGCAGCGTTTCCCACCCCGCTTTCCCCAGGATTAGGTCCCACGCGGGTTTCTAATCCGGGCAATCCCGACCCAATTCCACGCATCCCAATCTCCAAATCACAGAGAGCGCCCACGGGCCTCGTTCCCACGACCTGAGGGCTGAAAAATCCCGCGAGGAGGGTTTTGTTTTGTTTTAAATCTCTAACTCGTAATGCGAGAAGGATTTCAACCCGAGCGCTGGAATCTCGGAGGGGGGGTGGAGGTGATCGCGGGGAAGAAGACAGGAGCCGGGCCGGAATTGAGGGGAGGGGTCTCCCATCTCTCCTGCCCGCGGGGAAGGGGCAAGCCCCCTCCCCCCCCCCCTCACCCCCCGCTTTCGCTCCCCCCCCCACACACACACCTGCACGGAATACCTGGAAGGGAGGGAGACCCCGCGCACCTTCCTCGACTGGCAAAGAGCCGGCCTGGAATTGAGGGGAGGGGTCTCCATCTCCCCTGCCTACGGGGAAAGGCCGAGCCCCCCCCATTCATCCCTGGCTTGCTCCCCCCCCCCGCACGGAATACCTGGAAGGGAGACCCTGCGCACCTTCCTCGTCTGGAAAGGATCCGGGCCGGAATTGAGGGGAGGGGTCTCCATCTCCATTGCCCGCGGGGAAGGGCCAAGCCCCCCCCCCCCCCCCCCCCTCGCCCGCCCCCCCCCCCCCCCCCCCCCCGCACGGAAGACCTGGAAGGGAGGAAGACCCTGCGCACCTGCGCGGAGGCGGAGCCAGGCGCCAGGTGGGAAGGGGAAGCGAAGGGAAAGGAAAGGAAGAAGGGAGGGGTCGGGCAGGGAGGCCGGCGGGATTCCGGCTCCAGCCCCGGCCCGCCTTACCTGGGGCCCGGTGCGCTCCGTCGGGCTGGCTCCCATCCGGGTCCGGCCTCCCTTTATACAGCCTCGGCTAGGCTGGCACCTCCCTCCGCGCCCCTCCGGGTGCCCACTTACCTGCTGGCGTGGCCGGCCCCGCGCCAGGTAAGGCGATCCGGCGATACCTGAGCCAGACAGGTATCCGGTATCCTGCTCGGCCTGAGGCCGGAACGAAAAGGGAAGTCGGGGCGGGGGGGCCTCTAAGGGCGGGCGGGGCCCTTGTTAAAAATTTACGCGCTCCCCCTGCAGCACAAGGGGCTCCGCCGCCGCCCCTCCCCGCCGTCGGCCTTCCTTTGTCCAGCCCTGAGTAGCATCAGCGAGGAGGAGGAGGAGGAGGAGGAGGAGGAAGGCCAGCCAACCAGCGATGAGGGGGGGGAGCCGAAAATGGCGGGCGGCATCTGCAAACCGACCGCCCCCCCCCCTTTTAAGGAAGGCTTCCCTGCGCCCATGACTCCAACCTGGCGGCCCCTCCGGCTGCGGATAGAGGGCAGCCAAACTGACCCCCCCACCAGCCCTCGCCCCCAGCCCAGCCGAAAGGGGAGGGGGTCTAGTCTGTGCATTGGGGCCCGTTCCGTCAAATCGGCCCCCCCCTCCGCCCCCAAATCCCCTGCTTTGCGCACTGGAGAGAGGGAGCGATCCCCAGACGCCCCGGCTCTCGTCCTCCTATCCACCTGGAGGGCGCCGGCTTGGGCAGATCATCTATTTTGGGGGGGAGATTTTTTGCGCCCCCACTTCCCTGCAGCGAATTTTTCACGATCCCTCCCTTGAGAAGAAGGAAGACTCGTTTCCTATTCGAATGCTCTACTTGGCGCGACGTCTTCAATCAGAATAGAGCCGGAAGGGCCCTTAAAAGGTCATTTAGTCCAACCCAACCCCCTGCTCAAGCAGGGGATCCTATGCTATTTCAGACAGGCGGCTGTCCAGTCCTCTCTTTCAGGATCCGGTCTTCTCTCGTCTTTCCGGATCGTTACGTTTTATTTATGCGCAACCTAGGCCTCTCACAGATGAATAACCACGAATGATGGTCTGTTTTTTATGATGGAGGGTCGCCCAGTCAGACAGATGTTTAGACCCGATTTAGCCTTTCGGGGTCTTTTAGGATTATTTCTGTTCAAAACCGGAGTGAAATCATAGCCGCTGCCAGTTCTTTGGCCTTCAACATAGACTTACTCCCAAGAATTTAGGATGTCCTAATCAAATCCGCGCAAGGATCCAAGCAATTTTGCAATTGACAGATTGAAATGTTGTCAATGCCCAGATTTTTTTCTAAGGGCCATTCAAGAAAAAAAAAATTGGGGGTCTGGGGGGCTTGGCACCAGGAAACCCATAAGCCCCGGCCGGTTTTAGACCACCATCTTTCAACTTTCTGATCCTCTCCGATACTATCTTTCGATCGTCATAAAATATTGATGCATTAAAAAAAACTAATAAATAAAACACGTCAATTACGTACATTTGAAGGGAGCTATTTCTCCACCAGTGACAACCCGCAGCTATTTGTGGGTCTAAAACCCACCCACCCCCCTCAAAAGAAGGGAACCCCCCAAACTAGCTTCCTGTTCCTCTGGCTTGGCGTACACGTGTTTCTGGATGAGGGGCGGTTTCCCCCGTATCCGTGTCAGCCTTCCGAACCGGTTTCCTTACCCTGGAAAAATGGGGTGGATTATATAGCAACCCCCTCGATTTTGCTTTCCTGAGAAGGAAGCTGAGTCAGCGTTCTCCATAGGGAAAGACCTACGTGTGCATGTGTGTGTGTGTGTTTTCACACGTGCTGGGAAAGAGGAACTTTCTTAAACCTGCAAGCAGCAGGGGGACGAATAGTTGTTTGGAAAGAAAGGCGAACGGGGGCCCCTCCTCCTTCTCCAGACACGTGTCCACAAATTTATTATTTTTTGTACACCCACAGTTCCTCCAATACAAGCCAGGACAATTAACCAATGGAACTCCTTGCCACCAGCAACTGTGAATTCCTCCAACTCTGGAAGTTTGTAAAGAAAAGATTGGACAATGGGGCATATAATATATATATATATATATGTGTGTGTGTGTGTGTGTGTGTGTGTGTGTGTGCGTGTGTGTGTGCATGCATATGCATGTATGTATGCATGTATGTATGTGTGCATATGTATGTGTATATGTATAATATGTATTATAATATAATAATGGGGCGTGCAACGTGCCTACCGTCCCTGTCCTATTGTTTCTTTTTTGTTTTTCTCGTATGCATCCATTTCATGCATTCATAACTGTGTTTATACTTATACCTGTTATCTTGTAAGCGATTGACAAAATAAATAAATTAAATAAACCATTCGTCTGAAACCGGTGGAAGGCTTCTTGAGCAGTAAGACAGCAGCTTTCCTCAGCAGGAGATAATATCCTGAGCAGGGGGTGGGGGTTGGACTAGAAGACCTCTAAGGGTCCTTTCCGACTCTCCTCTTGTGAATTCTGAGACGGCAAAGGGGCCGCAGTTGCCCCATTCCTGACACACACACACACACACACACACCCATAAATTTCCATCTCTCGGTTGGTCACGTTCCTCGCCTCTAAAGTTAGCTGGTCTCCGTTCACACGTGTTTGGAGGGGTTTTCTTAAAAACCCAGGATCTGCAAGGAGCGGGTGGTGTGTGTGTGGGGGGGGGGGGGGGGGAGGCGGGGGGGTAGAAAAAAGGGACGAGAGGAGGGGGAAACATCTCCCACAACCCACCACACAACCCAATACACACGCACGCGCGCGCACACACACACACACTTCTATAGAAACGCGTCCAGGAGGCGAATCCGAATGAAAGACAACCAAAACCAGTCGGATCACTTGGTGGGGGAGAGACGCCCCCTCTTCCTTCCTTCCCCCCCCAGGCGGGGTGGGGGATCGGATTGCTAAAAGCCTAGCCTAGCGGGGAGGATTAAAGCGGAAAAGCCCCAGACCTGGGGAGGGGGCGAGGGGGGGAAGGAAGGAGGGAGGGGGCCCTGCTAGAGACCGAACAGGCTGCGGGAGGGAAAGAGGGCGAGTGGGGTTTGCAATCCGCCTCCCCGCCCCCAGACCCTTTTGCTATCTGGGTCCCTGGCTGTTGAGGGGGTCTGTGGGAGGGGGGGGTCTCCTCCTTTACCTGCAGCCACCCCCCCCCTCCAGCGTCCATAAATCATCTTCTCAGGGTTTTTTTTTATTTTACAAATTTGGCAAAGAATGGGATTTTTCCCCCCCCTCTCTCTCTCTCTCTCTCTCTTAAAAATCAAAATTAATTTTTGCGGTGGCTCTTAACCTCTAACGTGTAACCACGATATAAATCGAAGGTCGTTGGATGCGAGGGTGGTTTGTTGGGCCAGATGGTGGAGACCTGGATCGGAGGTTCGCATCCAACCGCTGGATCTAGGAGAGGATCCGAGGATGGTCTCAACGGACAAGGGCGTGTTAGGATCGCTTGACCTTCGTTCCGTTTCATGTTCGTGAGTTCGTTTTCCCAAATAATAAATATTATTTTACCCGGTGGATGTATTTTTTTTTAAACTGTTTTCATGTGTGTGCTTTTAAATTCCTCTTTTTAAAAAATATTTTAGAGTGATCTGCCCGCCTGGAATCCCTCGGGTAGAATTGGGCGGCTCTAGAAATAAAATCAAACAGAACAAAATAAAAGGGAGAATTCCATAAAATAGAGAATACGATAAAGAAAGAAAAAGGCAACAAAAGAGAGAATACCGTAAAATAGAGAATGCAATATAAATAAAACAAAAAACAAAATAGAGAATAAAATCAAATAGAGGATGCAATAAAATTGAGAATACAATGAAATAGAAAACAAAACAAAAGAATAAAAGAAAATAGGGAATACAATAAATAAAACAAAAAATATAAAAAATGAAATATAATAATTGAAATGAAATAAATATAAAAGGAAATAAATATAAAATAAATGAAATAAAAATTCAATAAACAATCTCTCTCTCTCTCTCTCTCTCTCTCTCTCTCTTTCTCTCTCTCTCTCCCACCCTCTTTAAAAAAATAAGTTGTTTTTTTTTTAATCCCATTGGTAGGAAACCCGGCAAGAAAAGAGAAGGGCTGAAAATCCGGATGGCATCCGAGGTTTTGGAAGGGGAAAAATTAAAAGCAGCTCCTATTACGCAAAGAGAAAAGAAGGCATCGCGGGTCGGGGCGAAAAAAGCATTTCTTTTAGGGCGGGGGGGCAGGGTCTCCCCCTTGAAAGAAACACCATCGTTTCTCGGACGGTGGGCTTGCAAAAATCAACCCCCCCCCCAAAAACAAACCCCCCCCCAACCAACCTCCTGCGCTGCTCTTAAGGCCGGGCTATTACGGGGTCTTTACTCGCGAGGAAATCGCCAGCTTTGGTAAGGCGCCCCCTCCTCTCCTCTTCCCCCCTCCTTGGGGGTCTCCGTTGCCTCCCCAAGCCCCCTGAGTAGGGGGTCCCAGAGCTGAAATGCAAACACCCCCCTCTGCAGGCTCCATTTGCAACGGGAGGAAAATGCACCGAAAAGCAATTTGCAAAGGGAGGGTGTGTGTGTGTGTGTGTCGGTGGGCAGAAACTCAGGCCGAAACTTCAAGGTAAAAAAGAGTTGTGTGTTTTTCCCTCCTTAGATCCGTTTCGATTAGCTTTTTTTTTTCTTTTTCTTTCCTTTTTTGGGGGCTTTCCGAAACGGGGAAAAACCAGAACGTTTCGCCTGGTGGAATACTGACCTCAATAAAGAAAATTGTGCGGATTGTGTGTGTGTGTATTGAAACGCCGGCTAAGGTTTTGCTTCCCGCCTCTAATCATCGCTAAATTTAAGAACTACATTTTTAGAAATAACTACATTTCCGAAAGAGAAATAAAACGGAGTCCTGCAAAGGGTAGATATCGGATTTTTTTAAAAAAATTTTTTTTAAAAACTGCAAAATTCGACGCGTTTTCAACAGACAAAGGATTTCTGTAATCAAAACATATTCAATTATATTTTTATATTATGTATTTGTGATTTGTTTATTATTAAATTGATCTGCTGCCCATCTCGTACCCAAACGAATCTGGATGCATTAAAAACAAACAAACATTGAAATCATCAGATATAATACAATAAAATATTGTATCTATATACCAAGAACGAACGTTGCCTTCTGTGATTTCTTATTTATTTCATCCGGGACAAGAAATCACTCCGGATCGGTTGTAGCCTAAGGATCAATTTATCCTTCAAAAATGATCCTTCAAATTATTGCTTATCCTTCGAATGATTAAAGGATAAATTATCTTTTATTCTGCTGAATAATCATAAATCTCTATGTATTTCAAAATTTGAAATGTAAATACTTGCAATTGCCATTGAAATGGGAGCAAATATGTTCAGCGGGGGAAAAAAAATGTAGTGACTTGCACACACACACACACACATATACACACCAGGATTAGGATACCAATCCGGATCTTGCGATGCTACCGTTACCGAAGTACCCCTGAGCATATACAAAATGCTTTTAGATTCCCACTTTTAGCTTAAATTATTTTTCCATGAACAGTTTCCACAACCATTCAGAGCCGTTGCTTTTGGCTGAAAAAAACACACACACACAAATGAAGTTAAGGTTAAATGAAGGTTAAACCAACTTGGGCTATTCAGACAGAAGGTTAAACTTGGGTTTGTCCAGCAAGGTCTGATTCACACAACACGTTGTGATGATGATGGAGTTTTTTTTTTTTCCACGTCACTGTAAAATCTCTCTAACCGCCTGTGGGCTCTGTTCTCTTGGCATGATAGCAAATACCTTTACCACTGTTTTCTGAATTATTATGATGAAAGTGAGTCAAATAGCCAGATGTTCACACTGGATTTGGCACTATTGGTCCCCTTTATCGAGTCCTTCCCAAGGACCTGGGATAGCCAGATGTGCATGTTTCATTGGGGTTAAAGGTATCATTGCAGGATGTCAGCCACTCCAAGCTGCCTTCTGCAATTAACTGATGGGAATATCTTGTCAATACCGATATGATGGTTGGTGGCACGGTCAGCCAGATGTTTGGACTGGATCCGGCATTTTTGTCCACCACCCGAGTCCTTCCAGATATTCCTGTTTAATAATATGAAAGGTACGCAGGATGTCAGCTGCTCCGAGCTGCCTTCTGAAATTGACTGGTGTGGGATATATTGTCAATGCTGATATTATTATTATTATTATTATTATTATTATTATTATTATTATTATTATTATGGTTGGCACAGTCAGGCAGATGTTTGGATCGGAGCTGGCATTGTTGTCCCTCGCGTGAGGCCTTCCCTTTTAATAATATAAAAGAAAGATATGCAGGATGTCAGCTGATCTAAGTCAAGCTGCCTTCTGCAATTGACTGATGTGGATTTTGTCTATGCCAATTGGGATTCCAAGTGGGGCTCCAGATATTTTGGGGGTTGCACCACAAGGCACCTACGATTCTTGGGACTATCTTTGCTTTCTTCTGCCACAGTCCTTCTCTTTCTATTCGCAGGTCTTTCTAATTTATTTGGTGATCTTCTCCGGTTCTTCCTCTTCTCTTCTGCTGTCTCCTATGTCCCCTATCCAAGCTTTTATTATTATGATTAGCCTCAATTATACCCCTAAATTTCTTCTTTTTCTGCTTCTGAAAAGCAAACCGAAAAGGATTGAAATGTTCAGATGTTCAGTTTTGTTAGCCTTTGGCTGCCATCTGACCGTTTGCTCCGATTTTAAAACTCTAGCCTCCAAATGGAACGGAACAGAACAGAAAGAACAGAACGGAATACAGTAGAATAGAATAGAAAATAGGAATTGAATTGAATTGAATTGAAATGAAAATAGGAATTGAATTGAATTGAAATGAAAATAGGAATAGAATTTGAAAATAGGAATAGAATTGATTATAACTGAAAATAGGAATAGAATTGAATATAATTGAAAATAGGAATATAATAGAATAGAAAATAGGAATAGAATTGAAAGTAGGAATAGAATTGATTATAATTGAAAATAGGAATAGAATAGAATAGAATTGAAAATAGGAATAGAATTGAAAATAGGAATAGAATATAATATAATAGAATTGAAAATAGGAATAGAATTGAAAATAGGGTAGAATAGAATAGAAAATAGGATTAGAATAGAATAGAGTAACAGAGTTGAAAGGGACCTTATAGGTCATCTAGTCCAACCCCCCCGCCCAAGCAGGAGACCCTACACCATTTCTGACAAATGGCAGCCCAATCTTTTCTTGAAAGCCTCCAGGGATGAAGCTCCCACAACTTCTGAAGGCAACTTGGTTGATTGTTCTCACTGTCAGAAAACTTCTCCTTATTTCCAGGTTGAATCTCTCCTTGTTCACTTTCCATCCATTATTCCCGGTCTGCCTTCAAGGATTTGAATAAATGTATTTTTAAACTCATTCCTCTTCTCTTTGTTCTTCCACTCCAAATTATATCCGTCTCAAGTTCTGAATCAGTTCTATGGATGCCTGCACAGGGCAGTGTGTGCTCCCTTCTTGAATTAATCCTATTTAATTCCTTATATTTTTCCAAAAGAGCCGGCCTGAAAAAAAACATGATTATATTATATAGCAATGAACTTACATCAAACAAAGCCTGGGAATCTTGCAGGTGGATTGCACAGGCAATCCTCAACGGATGGCCACAATGGACCCCCAAAATATCTGTTGCTAAGCAAGACAGCCGTTCAGTGAGTTTTGCCCCACTTTATGACATTTTTTTGCCACTGTCTTTAAGTGAATCCCTGTGGTTGTTAAGTCAGTCACACAGTCGTTAAGTGAATCTGGCTCCCCCCCTTGACTTTGCTTTCCAGACGGTCGCAAAAAAGGGAATCGCATGACCCCCGCGACCGCCATACAAACATCTGGAGTTTAATCTCAGGGATGCTGCAACGGTCGTAAGTGTGAAAAATGGCTTTTTCTCCCCAGTATCATTGTAATATTAGTCACTAAACAAATGATTGTAAGTCAAGTGTCAGGATTCCAGCAATTGCCCTAATTAAATAATGATTCTGGAACCAAACTCCAACCAACTTCGAAGGATTTATTAGGAGCAACATGTCAGCATTGACCTAAACAAAGCCAACTCTGCCCTACGTCATTTACAGTCCTCTGTGACCCTGTTTCCCCGCCTCCCTCCTGGGTGTGTCATAAATCAGATTCTCCAATTGAGCGCCTTCATGGGCTGGGTGTCATCAATCACATTCTCCAATTAAATACATTCTAGTAGTTTAGTTACAATCTTTTAAAGGTAAGAATTGGTGTGATGACCTGGGGCATGACACAAAAATAACAAAGTTACCAAAATAGAATAAATTCCCTTTATTGCCTCCAACTTGAGCCCCAATGTCCAATTATCCTCGGCTGGATATCAAACTCTTAAACAAAAACGGTCTACAAAGAGAGAAAAATACAGTCCAAAACCAAAGTAAAGATAATTAGAAATTTTAAAAACCAACCAAAACGACTGGAGGAATTAACACGGCAGGCCAGGATGATAAATTGCAGACTTCCACAAGATAATGCAGCACCCACAGTTGGGAGGACGCCAAAACCCAGATAAGCCTTGACCAAGATAATGCACGCTTTGCTTCTAGCAAGGAGCTGTGTGCAAACTCCCCACTTATATCCTGTTCTCCGGGCTGCAACTCATGAAAGGGATCAGGGCCCTTTTCTCTCCCGTAAGCCACGTTGCTCCCTTCTCCGTTCCTTCCTGCATGCCCTAGGATGAAGACAGGGTGGGCCTGGGTCTTCCTCTGAATGCCCAGCCGGACTGGGCCCTTCCCCAGTTTCCTCCACAGCCACCAGAGCCCCACTCCCACTCCCTGTCAGCTGCTTGACCTCCCCCTCAGAATCGGACTCCAACAAGGGCGTGACAGTTGCAATGTACTTCCGCTTCCAAACTGCTGCACTGCTCTTCCAGTTTTCCTTCCTCCTCCCCCCCCACATCTCTTTTTTTTATTATGGCAACTACTAAAACAGGCCTAGGGATGGTTTAGGAGTCGACATCAAGGACTAACTGAAATTCACTTTTAAAAAAAGGTGAATGTGGAGTAGCTTCGGTCACAAAATGGTGGCTGCCATTTTGTCTTTTTTTTGCCTGTTATGGACACACCCGGCAGAAGGGAGCCCGGGGTCCATGTTTTACCAGGGTCTTTTTGACTCAAAACTACTGAACAGTAATGGCCACCCTCACCCCACCCCCATCCAACAATGTGGACTAGTCTCTTGGCTGCCGGAGTCAATTTTAGAAAACAGGTCTGATTTTTTTGTTTTGTTTTACTCCCAGAAATAGAAGCAGGCTAAGTAGAAATAGTGCTGGTTTTTTTCCCCTCAGAAATTATTTTTTCCCCCCTCAGAAATGATTTTTTTTTCAGGAAAGAGAGAGCGGCTTTTTCATCCCCCCCCCATAAGGCCCCTGATAGACTGCTCCTGTACATGGAGGCTCTCCCGAGCGGTTCCCCAATTAGAAGCCCCAGATAAATCTCTATGGAGTGGCCTGAAAAACAGCTTCCCTCCTTGCATTCCCGCTTCAAACGACCCCCAATTCTCCCAATATTACTCCAATCCTGCCCATTGCTTATCCCCAACCCATCTCTCCGGGGCAAGTCCTCGACTTATGACTGCTCGTTCCAAGTTAGAATGACCCTGGGGGGGGGGAAAGCGTCTCGTTTAGGACTGTTCTTCACCCTGACGACCTTCCTTGGCAGCTTTCCCCCGCAACGATGCGATCCAAATTCCGATTCTGGGTCCGAACCGACTTGTAGTTACAACCGTGTCCCGAAGTCGCGCGATTTCCCCTTTGGCGACCATCCAACAAGCCCAAATCAACCAGGGTTGTTGTTGGTGAAGCCAGATTTCCCTTAATCGCCGGGCTTATCAGCCACAGGGATTCATTTACTCAACTTGGCGAGAAACGTCCTTAAAATGGGGCGAAACCTGCGAAACCCCCTGTCTCGCTTAGCAACCAATATTTGGGGCCGGAATGGCGGTCGTAAACTGAGGGTTACCTCCGCAATCCGCCTGCGAGACGGTGTGGCAAGAAAAGTCATCAAATCTCCCTTAACAACCGCAATTCTGGGCTCCGTTGCTGTCATAAGCCAGAAAAAAAAAAAAGAGTTTCAAGCAGCGAAAATTGGAATTATTTTTTCCCTCCCCGTTTCTTGGCTTCCTGAGATCAGACGGGAAGAGCCAAACAGGGGCTGAAATGAAGATTATGGACAGCGTCATCCATTGTTGATCCAGCAGGTTGCATTCCCTGTCTCTCCCCCCACCCAAGACCTCCCTCCATTTTCTGGGATAATGTTACTGCAATCCTCCAGCAATGCTTCCTGCTCCCTTGGCGAGGCTGATGGCAGATGCCACTGGGTAAGACGCATGGAGCCAGGGAGGGGAGAAGGGGAGGTGGGGAACTGACCGCCTTCCGGATTATGGTTTTCTCCTAAGCCATGGTTTGCTTTATAAGCGGGCGGGGTGTGTGTGTTTCCAACTGCCAGCATGGAGAAGGCAGGAAAGACATCCCTCCAAGCGGAGAGGGTTGGGGGATGTATGGCGATGCCCGAGGTTTGGGTGATGCCAAGGCAGGCCTCCCAGATGCTTCTCTGGTTGGGTTTGGTCCAGCGGTGGGATTCAAATTATTTAACCACCGGGTCCTCCGCCCTAATGATT